>JACXGM010005719.1:0-22422 GCA_016801145.1 Umbra pygmaea
TCTGTTCTAATTTTGTAATAAAATATTAAGTGACCTTTTTGTCACTTGTAATGAAGCTTGTTTATTAGTGAAATTATTAGTATCATGGAATGGTAATTATTGACTGTAGCCTACATTGATGGCTTGCAATATCGCAATATATATCGTTGGGAAACAAAACATCGCAATGTAATTTTTTTCCAATATCGTGCAGCCCTAAGCTCAACACAACAAATGCATCAAGTGGTTTCCCCAAATCCAACTGAGAATGTGATTAAGACTTCTCCTGTCTCATAATTATTCAACCCTCATAGACCCTGGATAGAAACCCTCATAACAGCATAAATATTCAAAACAGATGTTGTCTCAAGTACACCTGATGCAACTAATCAAGAGCTTTATTAGTTGCACCAGGTGTCCTTGAAATGGAACACATGAAATACCTGAACTTGCAATGGGTTTGTTGAGTGTCATGTTGGACTGCGTGTGAGAAACATGGCTGTCAGAAGAATAGTCTATCCTACCACGTCGCTCTCCAGCGACTCCTTGTGTTCAGATCGGGTGCCTGTGAATTCAATTGAGGAAGTATATTCGGTGAAAGCAATCATCCCGTGCATGTTCCGACTAAAGGTTTTCGTGTTGGGTGAATAGTGCAAAAAGAATCGGACGACATGGCTCGGACGACATGTGGTTGGATGAACCATGTGCACGCCCTTCATCATCCCACAGATCTGTACAAGTTGTGGCGGAGCTGCCGACAAGTCAGGATTAGAGCGAGAATTGGTAAGGGAAAAAAATCACAAAATCTGAATAAACAAAAGAACAACTGTACAGCTGAGTGACACAACCACCATGGAGATCATGTTGTTGAAAAGGGTCTGTCATGTTCCCCTCAAACAACTTGGAGACGGAGAGCACAGTGAATAACTGTATGTGTTTCTATGTTTGTGTCCGAGAGTAAAGAAAGATGTTAGTTCTAGCTTTAAATAAACAACAAGATGTTGGGCGCCGAGTGGCTTAGAAGTTAGGGAGTCAGACTTGTATTTGGGGTTAAGGTTAAGGTTACTGGTTCGATTCCTGACTGGAATTACTCCAGGGGGATGTCCCTGTGCTGTACATATTGTAAGGTGCTCTGGGTAAGAGCGTTGACTAAAATGTAAAATGTTAGATCTGCTTTTGGATCAAACAAAACAATAAAAAACTCTTCAATGCTCTGGACCCTGATCTGCTTTTTTTATAAAACAATATACAATATTTAGGAGTCATTTTCTACTTAGCACCTTAAACGTTCCGCTGCATCATTGGTTAGGTCAAGTCCACATGCGGGGCGTTGTATGAAATAAAGTCACCATTGATTAGATCATGTCAATTCACTTCATTTTGCTGCTTTTACCACTTGTTCTTGCTTTGGCACAAGACAATGGTTTCTGTGACAATCGAACCCATCACTTTTTGCAGACCAACCTTAATTTTAGATTGATTATGTAATCTCTAAATCATGTTGAAGGTATTTCGATCCATCCAGACTCCTCGTGGAGAAGAAACTAAATATGTGAGTATTTGGTCAGAATTATCTATACTGTTACTGTGCAATTCCAGGCATTATGATAAACTATTTAGAAATGGCTTGTGACCTCTAACCTTCATACTTCATACATAACAATGTGTCTACAAGCACAGCCTGTGGTATCGTATTAAGTCTAGGTGATTTATAGGATTTACTGCTAGATACTTGCGTCTGTGTGTGTGAAGGACCGGGCAAAGGAACATTTTTACCTGTTGCAGAATAACCATGTTTCTGACTGTGGCTTCTGAGTTTATTCCTGGACATCAGAAACTTCAGCTTGTCCCACCTGAGACCGAATGAGACATGGAGAGAGACAGCGACAGAGACAAAGACAGGGAGAGAGAGAGACAGGGAGAGAGAGAGAGAGAGAGAGAGAGAGAGAGAGAGAGAGAGAGAGAGAGAGAGAGAGAGAGAGAGAGAGAGAGAGAGAGAGAGAGATATAAAAGAGGGGAAAAGGGAGAGCAGAGGGAGGTAAAAGGGTACTTTTAATAACCTTTTCAATACGTCAGGCTGCCAGAATGACAGAAGCTAGAGACAGTCAAGGTAATCTGGAAAATGCAGCATCCTGATTTGGATATTACTGAAACTGCCTTTAAAGTTGGCCGATCTGAAAACATTCCCAGTGCACTCCTATTTCCAGGAAGGGCACACACACACACACCTCTTCACTTAGGGAGAGCCCATGCAACGATGTGCTACATGAGATAAAAGAAATACATTTTCTTTTCTTCTGAAATTGAAAAGTTGGTGTACAACTATTTTTAGGATTGTAGGTCGAATAACCACAGCGCCCTGACTATTTACATTAATTCCAGGAAATGGCAACATTAAACGTGTGGCGGGGGCACTCTGACTATGTAACCCATGTCCTGACATTGTACTCACTCCCACTGTCACATCGCTTGTTTCAGCACATCATTTCCACTACCACCCCAATCACATGACCCATGTATTAACCTCACTACCATCCCAATCACATGACCCATGTATTAACCTAACTACCACCCCAATCACATGACCCATGTCCACACCCTCCTGACTTGCATTCTCACGGTACGCAGCACAGAGGTGTCTGTGCGTGCGTTGTTGTCAAATGTTGTAAATTATTCACCTTTCCTAATTCTGCTTTAATGCAGTTAGGCACTAGTTTTGAGCCGAGAGCCAAATCACAATTTCAAAATATAGTAGAGCGAAGCCCGAGTGGTCTTAAAAACCTTTCCTTTTTCAAAAGCAAATAGCAAGCTGGAAGTGTTCTTATTTTATAATGTGTGGTTATTTTTACTATGTTTAGATCATAATAGCTTTACATTATGTTCTTTCTGGTATTTGACATTTGTGAGAGTCCTGGAGTGTGCTTCTATACCAAAAATATTAGCATGGCAATTATCCAATTAATGGTATTTTCCTGTCCAATGAATGGCACGCTTAGGTCCTTCCCATTTTGCCCACCATTGTTTTATCGTCAACATCTGACATTTGACCCATCCTGCTCTAGGGGATGGTACTAATTAGGGGAGATTTGATTGGGGCAAGAGAAGGGGAGGTATGATTTGCATTACAGAGGAAAATACTATTTGTTGGTTCATTTGCTGAAGAAAATGGGTGTCAACGCTTTACCTCAGATCTCTCTGTTCTGCTGTGAAGCAAACAGACACACATGTTAGGCTTAGGGAGTGTACCTGCCTGCTCTTCATCAATATTTTAGCATGTAATTACCACAGTCAAGGTCTGGGACAAAGGTTATAGCCAGGAAGACCTGGCTTAAGACAGTATGGGGATGTGTTAAAAATACAGAAATAGAAAAGCCATTGGTGAAATGATGAATATCATATGTATATCATACTCAGTATACATACATACGGAGACAAATAAAAGAGAAACAGAGGTCCAGAAGGAGAAAAAGAACAAAAGGAGGTGTAATCTTTCCATTTCTGATCAGCCCCGGTCATTGTTGTAGATTAGCTGAGTACAGGTGTCTGAGAAACAGTCTGTCTGTAACTCTATCGCCTCAGCCAGCGAGGACCCAATGCTTTATTGTTTTGCAGGCCAGAGATGGAGCATTGAAAGAAGCAATAAATTATTTTCTTTAAAGTAGACACAAAAATGTTCAAGTTCTGCCATGTCTCATGGTAGTTGGTGGTCCCTTTTGTACACATCCGGGTCAGGCGACGGGGGTTTGGGCTCACTAGGGAAGATACCCAGTGTCTGGGTTGTAGATGCATCACAGACCTCAAGCAGTCATTGCAAAAGATACAGTATGCAACCAAATATTGACAATCGTTACATTATTTTAAACTGTCCAATGTTTTTGGTGCATGAAAATGGAGGGGCAATGTAAAAAGAGGTGCTGTCATTTCTGAACGGTTCATCCGATATGTATAAATATACCTTCAAATTAAAGCTGACAGTCTGCATTTCAAAATCATTGTCATTGTATCCTTTCAAACTCAAATGCTAAAGTACAGAACCAAAATATCCCATAAATAGCACTGTCCAATGAATTATGGTGTTCACCTTACGTGTAATGACCATACATTCTTGTAATGTATCTTGTAGGACTATGTTTTCCAAATTCTTACATTCCTAGCTTTCTACTCTCTCAAAAAACTAAGCAATGGAATGTACCCAAAATGGCACAAAGCTTGTCACTGGGGATGTGCCTCAACAAGGTACCAATATTGTACTCTTCAGCATAGGTCCAAATTTTTACCATTGTTTTTTGTACCTCTAATAAGAAATCTAAGTATTCTGATTCAGACAAAACTGTAGCCATTCAGAGCCCTAAGGATGACTTTCGTAACTTTTTGTGTACTTACAGTATGTTGCCAGTGTACCTTCGTCTACAGTGTTGCCCCTCAGATTATAACCCCAATCGAAAAAGTTGGGACAGAATGGAAAATGCTAATAAAAACAAAGAGGAGTGATATGTAAATGTACCTTAAATTGTAATTAAACCAAAACAAATATAAAGACAAGGTATTGTTGTTTTATCTATCCAACGGCATAGGTTTTTGAAGGTAAACTTTTATTTTGAAATTGATGCATGCAACACATTCAAAAAAGTTTGGACAGGGGCCATTTAGGACAAATATGATGTGAAAAATTTAAACAGGTGATGCATTGAGTAATCATAATATAAAAAGACCTAATCTTTCAAGAGCAAGGATGGTTCGAAGCTCACCAATCTGCCAACACATGCGTCAGCGAATAATCCAACACTTTGAGAACAACATTCCCCAATGACAAATCAGTAGGATTTGTGATTTCACACTCTACAGTGCACAATATAATTAAAAGAGTCAAGGAATGCGGTAAAATCTTTGTGCGAAAAGGGCAAGGCCGAAAACTACATCTCAATGCGAGTGATCGCCGATCCCTCAAATGTCACTGTCTTAAAAATCATCATGAGTCTGTAATGGATTTCCTGACATGGGCTCGGGAATACTTTGGAAAATCTTTGCCAGTCAAAACCATTCACTGCTGCATCCACAGATGCAAGTTAAGGCTTTATTATGCAAAGCAGAAGCCATACATCAACACTGTCCAAAAGAGCCGCCAAATTCTCTGGGTTCGGTCTCGTCTGAGATGGACAGTAGCAAAGTGGAATCGTGTTTTGTAATCCGTCGAGTCCACATTTGAATTAGTTTTTGGACAAAACAGCTGTTATGTTCTCCGGGCCAAAGAGGAAAAGGACCATCCAAGCTGTAATCAGCACCAGGTCCAAAAGCCAGCATTTGTCATGGTATGGGGGCGTGTCACTGCCCATGGCCTGGGTAACTTACACATCTGTGAGGGCACCATTAATGTAGAAAGATATGTACACATTTTGGAGCAACATATGCTGCCATCTAGAAGTCCTCTTTTCCATGGACATCCCTGCATCTTCCAGCAAGACAACACCAAACCATATTCTGCCATTGAGAATGTGTGGCGTATTATGAAGTGCAAAATAAGGCAATGAAGACCCCGTAGAGTTGCGCAGCTAAAGACATTCATAATGGATGAATGGAAGAAATTCTACTTGCTAAACTTAACCAACCGGTGTCTTCAGTGCCCAAATGCTTAATAAGTGTTGTTAAAAGAAAAGGTGATGTTACACCATGGTAAATAATTCACCTTCCCAACTTTTTTGAGTGTGTTGCAGTCTTCAGATTTTAAATGAGTGTATATTGTCAAAAATAAATTACATTCACAAAGTAAAACATAAAATAATGTGTACAGCATGAATTGAATTATCAAATGACTCCTTTATTTAATTTTTTTCCATACTGTCCCAGCTTTTTCTGGATTGGGGGTGTATATAAGTGTCTCATTAGAGGTACACATATCAATGCTAAAGGGTACAATATTGGTACCTCTGTAAGGTACAGCCCCAGTGACAAGCTTAGTACACTTTTAGGTACATTCCCAACCACTGTGCTTTAACATCTTACTGTTTGTTTCTATGGGGTTTAGGCTGAATATATTCTCTACAAAACCTAATAAGTGCTGATGTAAAAAGGAATTTATGAGATACCGGTTGTTGACCAAACCCCCAACTATCCAACAAATCCTTACTCATCTGAAGTCTTATGACAGTTTTCCCAAATTAGTTAAAAAAATATTTGCAACCAAAAACAGATTAATTTAATGACCAATGTTTACTTTCATCTTTGGCTCTGACTTTAGAAAAAAAAAAAAAAACTGCCACCATATGTCAGAATATGCACATCTCAATGCTACAGTGCATAGGGTCAAGATATTTCTTAATGTAGACATCATGCAGCATGCGCCTGCAAGCAAACTACATCCTCCTTCGAGTCTCGGACAAAGAGATTTAAACAGGTAGTAGAAAAATGGCTTTTTAAATTCCACGCACACACACAAAAACAAGGCAGGTCTGTTTGAGATTCAGTGTTTAGTTAATCATTAGTTTTTCTACACGTGAACACCCTGAATCCACATACAAGAACAAAAGATATGTAATGGAAGTGAATAAACTTACAGTCATATTTAGAACAACACACTCTCTCCCAGTCAGAAGACCATGTAAACTGGTCAAACATCCACATGCACACACGCAAGAAGTTAGCATAAGTAGCTTTCCGAGCTAAAGCCGGCATGCTTTTTTAAGCCTGTGTGTGTATGTTCTATTCTTACCTCTGTGTACTGTCCTATCCCACTGTCTGTCTCTCTCCTCCGGACAGTCCCAGGTCTGTGTCCTATCAGAAAGGTCAGAGGGTGCTGGGATGTAGGAAACACACTTCAGGGCTGTTTGGACCTCAGTGGGTGGGCAGACACCTCCTGCCTGGTACGGTGTGACTGACTCTCTCTGGAGGTATTAGCTGTGTGACATGCCAGCTCATTCACAGCCACTGATCCCACTTACAGATACTGAGAGAGAGAGAGAGAGAGAGAGAGAGAGAGAGAGAGAGAGAGAGAGAGAGAGAGAGAGAGAGAGAGAGAGAGAGAGAGAGAGAGAGAGAGAGAGAGAGAGAGAGAGAGAGAGAGAAACAGCGAGGGAGGGAAATTAGTGGTGGAAAAAAGGAAAACAGAATGTACATCACATGCAATTAGACACACATACACACACCAAGACAGACAATTAAAGACCAATGTGTTAAACATGCACAGCAAAAGAAAGTGCATTCTTTCACATATAAAGAACGCGCACACGCACACACACAGTAGGGGGTATTTGTCCCTAATGGTGGTGCTGTAGTAAAGGTCAGACTCTGAATAACACATTGATCTGTGTTCCTCACACCTCACTGAACCAAACACACTCTCCACACAGCATATCTGAATGTGGACTTTATCGAGTGTGAGAGTAACAGAGTTCTGCTGAATAATGGAAACAAACACACACACACACACACATTATATTGAAACCACACAAATGAATTTCAAGAAAGAAAAAAAAGGCAGAATTATAACTGATAAAATAATCAAAAGCCTTGAAGTCAGACTGACATTACAATATAATGATAATTTATCAATGGATATAAATCAAGCTGTTTGTGCTTGTCTTTAACATAATTCACCAGCAGGACATGGAGTATTAACGTTTATGACTTCTGCTAGGTCACTGTTATGAAGTGTAAAGCCCTTGTGAATGTTAGGGTTACCTGTAAGTGATAGTACTTGAAACAGGACCTACATGGCACTGTAGTAACTTGAGGTAATGCAATATGATATGAAACTAATATGGTTGTACACTGTGAGAATCATTTGAGTCTGTTATGACAGTGGTGTGAGAATCATTTGAGTCTGTTATGACAGTGGTGTGAGAGTCATTTAAGGCTGTTATGAGAATCATTTGAGTCTGTTATGACAGTGGTGTGAGAATCATTTAAGGCTGTTATGGCAGTGGTGTGAGAATCATTTAAGGCTGTTATGAGAATCGTTTGAGTCTGTTATGACAGTGGTGTGAGAATCATTTAAGGCTGTTATGAGAATCGTTTGAGTCTGTTATGACAGTGGTGTGAGAATCATTTTAGTCTGTTGTGACAGTGGTGTGAGAATCATTTTATTCTGTTGTGAGACTTTCTATCTCTCCTAGCAGTTTGTCTGTCTGCCAGCCCATGGGTAACTCTCACTGGAAAACTCAAGAATCATATAAATCACATTCCTGAAAAGAAATATAGTTCAATTGTAATTTCTTCAAAAATGGCAAATTAATTTACATCTAAGCCAGTCATTTTTTACCTGTCCCTACTAACAAAAGAAATCCATGTAGAAATAATGTAAATTACATATTTATATTATAATAAAAATTCATATGATTTTGCTATATCCATTTTGTTTAAGTAAACATGAATGTTGTCCTGCGTAAAATAAGAAACAAAATAATATAAGACGTAAAAATAGTTTTATTGTAATATATATATATATATACAAACACACACACACACAAACACACATACACACATATGCCTTCAATGCAACATTCCAATTTTACTGTACCGGTATTTGTTTACAACAACAGTGGGTTTTTGACAACTTAGTTTAACATGTTGGCCTGGTGTCATCAACGTCAAACCTGTAGTAACTAAAGTAGAAACTGAGGACAAGAGGAAACACGCACTGGTGCCGTGTCAGAAGACACCTCGACCACTTATTGAGATGTGCTTTCAGGTCTTACACGATTATAGGGATAAGGAAACTTGTCTTTAAAAACATCTCTTTGCGACAGAGTTACATTAGAACACTGAACATTAATTGTTAAGCGTATGTAAATAAATGTAAACAGCGGAGATGTATGCATCTATGTACTCGTAATGTTCTGGCCCAAGATAAAACCCACACCGACTCCACCTTTAACACAACAAAATGAGAAGGTGGAGGTAAAAGATCACTTGTCCCCAGCTGCCCCCCTGTGGCCAGGGCTGGTGCTACAGAGTGAGACAAACATTGATCTGTGTTTCTCACATCTCCTCTGAACTCCACAGACGCATTACAGTGGTGTTATAGTGTCCATCTGAACTAGCTACGCTGATACCTGTACCCAAATTATTATTAGTTGGCAAGTCAAATCAAGTGTGCTAGTTTAAAAATAGATCAATACATGGAAGAGCTGGGTTCACAGAGTATAACTTTGAATATTGAGCCAGAAAGAATTCCACATATGGCCAAGTACCACCGGGGAACCCCTCCAGTTAGCATAATTAAAGATGAGCATCACTGATTGGTTAGAAACTCCCTTCACCTGCTTGTATAATCTTAAAAGGACAAACTTGATTTGTCTATGAAATGCCTTAGACACCCCTGAGATAAAACAACTGTAATTAAAAGGCAAACATTGGTCCCTTAACTGATATTTCCATGGCAATTTCATTACTACTAATGATCACATCTTTGGCAAACTTTAAAAGATAGAAACTGTAAAAATATCCGTTATTCATAAAGTGGTGTCTGCATTCTGTAAACATCTATATCTTGCCAGAAACAGGGGGCCCATGTTGACCAATCATATTGTATGTTTCTGGCACCTGTCAGTCTCTCTTCTCTCCAGTTGGATGGATTAAGGCACTGATTAGTTCATTGGTTAATGGTTGGTCAGATGTTGGTGAGAACGTTGCTCGTCACCATTGTAACTGTCAGCGTGCCTGGGAGGTCGTTGTCTTGGCGATTGCCTTTGTCCCTCAGGTGGACGGTGACCTGCTGAGGTTCCCCAGGCTCAGAGGTCAAACGTACCTGACCCAGGAAGGAATCCATCAACACGTTGTGGTTGTAAACCTAAAGGAGCAAATACAGTTCAAGTAAAACATTGTTATTTCTTGTCCAGCAAAAAGTTGCACAGCAAACATCTACATAGCCGTACCCCTGCCACTAAACCACCCCGCCCCACGTAGTCTGCTCACCTGGATCAAAATGACCTGCTTCGGGTTCTTCCTGTAGAACACGGCCTTGGTATCAAAGGTGGGGTTGCAAGTGTTTTTACACACTGGAGAACGAACCTTCTCACCCTCACAGCGGATAATCACATAAGGGTCCGACGCTGCTCCACATACAAACGCACAAAATAAATGTGTAATGAGAAGAGATGACATGGGAGGACATGACAGGGGAGTAGATGAGGAGACGGGGGTATACCTCCATTAGAGTCTTGTCCAGCAACTCCGTCTGCTCTGAGGACGTGTATCTGGGTGACTAGGGTCGGGTAGCCACACAGTCCTGTCCAACACGTTTTGGGTGGCTCATCAAGGGTTAACTCTCTATGGGAAAGGGGAGAGTGTGTGAGCGTGCGTGAGCGTGCGCGAGCGTGCGCGAGCGTGCGCGAGTGTAAGTGTACCTGAAGTCAGCAGGGACATCTGTGAAAATGCGTAAATAGAAGTCTGCTTCCAGAGCAGGGTCGAAGGTCGTCGGTATGACAACGTAGCGCCCCTCCTTCAGCTCACAGCGGAGGAACACACTCCTGGAATTGATGTACACACTCCCACACACCTTCTGCTGACGTGTGTGCATGCGGTACTGCCTGTTCAACTCCACCTACACACACATTAACACACTAATATTACTGCACCATTAGGTCATGTTTAACTCCACCTACACACACATGAACACACTAATATTACTGCACCATAAGGTCATGTTCAATTCCACGCAAACACACCAGACCTGGCCACAAACGCATGCATCTGTACAGTATTTGATTACGTGCTCATCCAATTCCAGTTGATAATTTTCAAGGTGGTATTAAATTGATCAGAAATTATATAGTCATATCAAAACATGATTAATTATGGATGAGCTAAACATTTAATCATTAGAACACTGAATTAATGGCTGCTGAAAATATTGCTTTGCATTGAATGTGAATAATTCATTAGAAATATATCATTTCCAACAGTGATAGACATTTGCAACATTGGTAATGTTTTAAATATATTTTACTCAATTTAATGCCACCTTGTTGAACTATTGACCAGTATAGTATATACTCTACATTCAATAAATAGCGAAAACAAATGGCCTTATATTAAGGGTCTATACTTTAAAATGGCATTACACATCTACAAACACATATGGTGCTAAAAATCTGTAAAATATTGTTCCCTTTGAAGCGTGTGTCAATCACAACGTAGCAGCCTGAAAGATGGAGACACACTGAGTCTCGAGCAAAGTGGCTCAGAAGTAGGTCAAATTAACCTACAATTATTTTAAGCAAATTTTAAGATTGTGGTGATAAATGCAGCACAGTCACCAAACAAGCTCTCAAGCTGCCAAGAAATATGGTGTCACAGAATGTAATGTTCGAAAATGGCGAACCCAAAAAGACAGTCTTAAAAATGCAAACAGTCAGTAAAGCTTTCTGTGGTCCCCACCACGCTTCCAAGAGATTTTTAAATGTGACAATTTTCTTTAAAATATATTGATAACATAAAACATTTTAAATAAAATCATGTTAAAACAACATTATCATTTAATGTATAATGAGTGATGAAAAGGGGGGTCATCTTATATTCGGACTAATACGGTAATCAACTGGCACTTCCACATGTACAGAATTTAATAATTCTGACTAGTGTTAAACCGTGATCTGTGTGTTCACACTTACATGGTGTATTTAATAGATAATACTCTAACCAGTGTTAAACCTAGATCTGTGTGTTCACACTTACATGGTGTATTTAATAGATAATACTCTAACCAGTGTTAAACCTAGATCTGTGTGTTCACACTCACATGGTGTATTTAATAGATAATACTCTAACCAGTGTTAAACCTAGATCTGTGTTCACACTCACATGGTGTATTTAATAGATAATATTCTGACTAGTGTTAAACCTAGATCTGTGTGTTCACACTCACATGGTGTATTTAATAGATAATACTCTAACCAGTGTTAAACCTAGATCTGTGTTCACACTCACATGGTGTATTTAATAGATAATATTCTGACTAGTGTTAAACCAAGATCTGTGTTCACACTCACATGGTGTATTTAATAGATAATATTCTGACTAGTGTTAAACCTAGATCTGTGTTCACACTCACATGGTGTATTTCAAAGCCAATAGCCACATTTTCTCCTTTGCCTTCTTTCAGTCTGGCTCGCTTGTCTTTTTGCTGTAGACACACCATCACCTCGTCCTCATGCTTTGTCACATTGAACACGTACTGTAGCGAGAAACACATATACATTAATACACATCAACACACACCATCTGCTGACATAGTTACCAATTGGTGGACAACACGGACAGACGGACAAGGACGGACGGACCACGCTGTGACCTGTGGGTTCTGAAGGAAGGTGTTTCTATTGTTGGTGCAGCCTCCTGCTCGGTTACTAAGAGGGTCACTATGGATACTCCAGGCACCCATCAGAGCACTCTCCTCCCAGGTCTTATGGAGCGACAGGTAGGACGTGTTGATCAGACGACACATGATCAAATCAGTGAAGTACTGGCAGAAGTCATCAAAGTTCATCCTGGAAAGGGAGGGGCCAAGGGAGGGACATGGAGCTAAGCATGCTGGGGGAAAGGCCACGTTTAACAGCAAGGTGTAGAGATGCTTAGGCTCTATGACCACAGGTCATAGGTCAAGTGTTAGGATACTCACCAGAACTCTCCATCGTCCTGCACTGTCACTCCGATCTTCTCTCTCTCACTCTTACTCACCTTCGCCCACTCCTCTGAGCTAGTAGAGAGAGACACAAAAAAGACAGATGTTTTCTACGGCTCCCAGTCTTTGTCTGAAGAGAGAGTGCTGCATACTAACAGCAGCAGACATTAGGTTAGTCAAGGTCCAGAGGCTGAGTGGCTCCAACCCATTAAAATAGATAGTGACTCCAGAACAATAAAACAAAGTGACTGTGTGGGTCGGCGTGGCATAGTGGGCAAAATTGGCATATCGCTGCCCATCAGATTATCTATCCTACCACGTCACTCTCCGGTGACTCCTTGTGTTCAGATCGGGCACCTGTAAATTCAATCGTGGGAGTATAGTCGGTGAACGTAAACATCCTGTGCATGATCTGACTAAAGGCTTCAGTGTTGGGTGAACAGTGCGAAAAGAATCGGCGGCTCAGGCCACATGTGGTTGGATGAACCATGTGCGCGCCCCTCGTCATCCCACAGACCTGTACAAAGAGTTGCGGAGCTGCCGACAAGGCAAGATTAGAGAAGACATTGGGAAGGTAAGAAAAATATATATAATAAATTTGTGACTCCAACACACTAAATCTGATAGTGACTCCAATTCAATGAAAGAAATACTGACTCCAACACACTAAATCTGATAGTGACTCCAATGAAAGAAATACTGACTCCAACACACTAAATCTGGTTAAGGTTACTGATCTCCTCGTGCCTATCAACTCCAGAGGCTTTTCACATGACAGCTATATGACAGCTTTACATTTAAGTAATTTAGCAGTCATTTATCCTGTGTATTAGATGATAAAAATAGACAGGAGGAAGTTCAAAAGTGCGCTAAGGATGTTGATTTTTACAATAGGTGAACGACACGTGCGCACTAGCAAATTGGTTGTAACAAAGTGCTTTATAGTGACGTGCAATTTATGAACGATTAATTCATTTCAAACAACTCTTTAGTGACTCGAGAGTCACGAGTGCTTTTTTGGTGACTCATTCAATTGTAGCGTTCAATTGAAACAGATTCTCAAGCATCCCAGTCAGGATTCATAAGCGGTCCTCAAGTTCAGTGCTCTGACACCAATAGATGTTTGTTTCACGTTTTCAAAGCACAGCAGTTGTATTAAACATACAGTCCGCGATATTCGTAATTGCAAAACATTTTTAGGTCCCCCATTTTAGTTTGGATGGTTAGTATATTGTTTATATTATACGCACAAAGTAGAATCATCGTCCTACCATAGTTTGCTTGAAACCTGACATGTTCTCAAGGCTATTACAGGCATTCCCATACCAAGGCAGGGTATTCCCAACAAATGTATGATGTATGGTTTGCTAAAGAACAGGAAGTCCAGTTGACAGAGCTAGCAATCAAACCAGAGCTATAAAGTGAGGTCTAATGAATTTGCAGAGCGAGCACAAACTCTAGACACAATAGAACAAGAGAGAAAATACAAACCTCAACACTTCATGAAAAAAACTTCCCAAGCGTGGACCCATTTCAGCTCCAGGGAGCCTAAATTCACATTCTTTAGAACGTAGAGGCCTAAGTAGTTCTAAATATCGTGGTAGGCATCTTTAAATTATATAATTTGTATTTGCACAATTAAACTAAGTCTACTTGCTGGACCAATGCTGTTTGCAGTCAGTACGTGCCGGAATTAATCAATTTCAGGGTGACGGAAGCACTTTAATATATTTTTCATTGTATGCATGACATACAAACCTAGAAAAACAGATCTCCTATAGGACTCATGTTAGATTAAAGAAGTTTGAGGAAGATTAATGGAATCTATTTGGGCTTTTCTTATAGGATTTCAACAGGAACCAATCCAGTCATATTTTCTGGTAGAATTCTGTTATTGGACTTTTTATTAATGATGGATATATGTTTCCAAATGACTATTAGAAAGTCCAAAATGACTGTATACGGCAACTATGGAGATAAATCAACAGCTTCAGCCACCCCTCTTCACCAGCAGATGGCAGTATGGCACCTCCTCACACTAAATTTGTAGAGTCTAAACCTCTGGACCACATGTCCACGCACCGTGACTCCCTGCTGCCTCCGCAGCCTCTCCTGCCCACTGCTATGTCACTGAATAAATGCTAATATTAGCAGTAACACCTGTGAGCTACCTGTCACTCCAGGCTCCGTTCCACTCTTTCTCGCCCCAGGGGTTGCGGAGTCGTATCATCGTGAGTTTGTCCGACCTAAAGTAGGCCATGAGGCCGTGTCCCAGCCGGACCTTCCTGACATCTGTCACACTGTAGGCGTGGCCCTTCACCAGGCCACAGGCCAGACGAGCCTCCATCTCTGCGGAACTGGCGGCCTGTGGAGGAACAGAGCCGTGTTAATAGAGGGTTATTGAGAAGCATGTCTTGCTTCTGCTGACTGCTGAGCCATGTGTGTGTTTGAGGGAGTGTGAATGTGTGTACTTTTATAGAGGCGCTGATCAAGCCTCCTCGATTGTGGACTTTGAGGACTCTGTCGAACAGCACCGAGCGTTTCTCCTCATCTGTGTTCAATCCTTCTTCAAGTATGTCCAGGGGCTCTGAAACACCGCCCGTGAAATCAACCAACGCATCCGCCGTGTTGCCGCCATCTAACGCCTCATAACACCCGTACATCCTAAAACGTATAAATCGGAGTAGTGTTAGAAATGTATAGAAACTAACATTAGGTTATTGAGGTTAAGGTTAGGATTAGGTAATTAGAACATGTTTCTGTCATTCTCTTTCTTCCCCATAAAACAGAAAAACAAGTATGTGTGTGTGTGTGTGTGTGTGTGTGTGTGTGTGTGTGTGTGTGTGTGTGTGTGTACTAACTTGGCATAGGCCTTCTCCACCAGCGCACTCCAAAACTCATTACTGTCATTAGAATGACAGTACACAAGCTTCCCATTCGCTGTGGGCAACTGGTCGTCAATGACTACATCCATCCATTTTCCAAAGCGCCAGAAGCGGAAGTGAAACATTCCGGTGTAAGAGTCTGGCTTTTCCGCATTCCATTCCTGGTCGTTATGATCTGGGATAACCTGAAGGAGGGGAAAATAAATTACTGCTCGAACAAAAAACCATTACATACATTACATCAAACCACAACAATCAAATTTAAACACACACATTACACAGACACACACAAACTGATTTCCCTCAATCTGATCAAGAAATCCAGGTTCACCTAGCTGTTACCTAATGTTAACTTAAACCTCAGTAATATTTTATCAATTATCTTAACCAAGCTGTAACACCTAACCTTAACATGCAGACTATATCTAAAAGTACAACCAATTCTAACACTACCAAATTCTTCTTTCTCTAACCATAACCCTTGAGCCGAAAATGAAAAGGAATTCTTGATCAAGACAGATTCTTGATTTTTATATTGTCTATCTTTGTGGGGACCTGAAGTACAGATAAACCTAGATCACAGTCAGTCACCCCAGTGTGTGAGTATTAATAACCAGCCCATCCAGCTATGACCGTCCTCCCTGAAGCCCTCACCAAAGTCCCTGGTTACTCTTCTGACGTCATCACTAACCGTTGCCTGGCTCAACCGTCCTCACTTCACTTCAGTCCCCAGCCCCCCCCATGCATCACTGTTCATGGCACACAATCAATAGAGTCCCAACCGGAGAATCAACCAACCGTACGGCCCACGGGGGGGGCATAAAAGACAGAGGTAGAGTGGGAGAGGTGCAGAGACAGTGTTGGTGAAACGAGCTGTAACCAGACAGAGATCCAGCTCTCCATTCGCTTTTGTTTCTTTACCCAGACAGATGAGCTCACAGACGGACACAGACCTGGACACAGCCACGGCCAGCGGCTCACCCCTGGAGCTGCATTTCATAGAGGACTTGTCCATCACTGAGGTATGACAGTTTGTGGGGCTAACATTAGGTTAAAATTTGTTCAACATTATTTTAAGATGGCAATGTGTTTAGTTTGATAAAAGGACCCAATAAATGGTTTAGTTGGTTATAACTGTGGTGGGAGTAACATACTTTGATTCTTGCATGGGTCACACATTTTATTATGTACTATAAATAGGTAATTATATATTATACAAAATTAAATAATTTCTGCTATATTAATAGTCTAGAATATGTAGATATCTGAATGAAACAGATATTGTTTTTAAATTAGGGGAGTTTAAATGATCATTTGTCACAAAGCTCGTAACTATGTTTTTATTATTATTATTATTAATAAATTAATAATTGTTGCTAGGTGATGCGTCACCGTGCTCAATCATTGCAGCGGAGCGGGCAAAAGCGGCAGGAAGGTGAACGTTTGCTCCTCCCCCACGAGGCCGTGTACCGTCTAGACTTCTCCAGTCAGGAGCTGGCATTTGTCCGTTGGTCGGTGTCTCTGACTGGCTATGGCCGAGTGGTCGTTACGGGGATCTCCCAGCTCTGGACGCCTGACCTCACAAACCTGATGACCCGGCAGCTTCTAGAACCAGTCGGAACATTCTGGCGGAATGCTGGTGACCCGGAGGACATGCCACTCAAGTGTCTGGAGGCAGACATCCAGGAGTTTGGCGAGCGAATCGCAGAACTGGCCAAGGTCCGCAAGGTCATGTATTTCTTGTTTGCCTTCAAGGAGGGGGCTGAATCTGACAGGGTCAAGATTTCTGTAGAGTTCACCCAGGCCTGACCTATGTACCTTAAACCTGACCTATGTACCTTAAACCTGACCTATGTACCTTAAACTCAACTGCTTCCAAACCTGCTCTTTATCCTGAGGGAATGTATTTTACTACAACTATTTTAGCATAAGCTAGTTTTCTTTCTACATCCCAACATCAAAACATCCAAACACCAGGTTTTGGTACTGTGTGTGTGTGAGTGTGTGTACTTCATTCCTGTGCTGGTACCCATAGCTACAGTACTCTACATCATCTATGAATGTCAGTCAACCAGCGCCACAGAAACAGCTCAATAGCTACAGTACTCTACATCATCTATGAATGTCAGTCAACCAGCGCCACAGAAACAGCTCGATAGCTACAGTACTTAAATGAAACTGCACCATTTCTATTCCTACTGATGTAGAAAAAAGTTAAAGTTAGGAATAAAAAACTTAATGACAACTTTATAGGAAATGTTGTAGAACCAATGCTGAAATGTAACCTACTGTACTGTATGATTCGGGATCCAAATAAAAGGTTGAATTCCACAGTGTAGTCTCAACAGTGTATTACTCCCTGCTTGATTTAGTAGTTTCCATATTCCTTTTTCCATTATGCAGCCACATACAGTTCTAAACAGCAGAGGTAGCTGAGCCTGTCCTCTGAAGCTGTTAGTGTCAGCTCTCTGTGCTGCTGGTCAGTGGACAGAGCTGGCTACCCTGGGGCTACATTAGCACTGCTGCTGTCCACTCATAGGGAGGTCAATATACATTACACGCAAACATACCCACACCCGCACTAATAGACATAGTCGCACACATGCCAAGAGGCAAATGTAACAGAGTCAATAGAGAAACAATGTGAGTGACGAATAGAGGAACAGCCAGCAGAAAGAGACGGGCCTGTATCGCTTTCCAAATAGGATTTTTTGTGTGAGGTTTTTGTTGCAAGCACGTTATATACACTCTGCTTTAAACAAGGATTCTGCGAGGTGTGCGTTTGTGGAGGACGGACTTACCACACTCTGTTTATATTCTTATTAAAACCTAGCGTTGTGACTGCATTTTTACATGTACATTTTGCAGACACTCTTAAGCAGAGCAACTTTTGTAGGAGCATAGGTCCATTATCTGACACAGGCTGAAATAAAACTAGATCAATACTGTAAATACATGTTCTGTAAATAATGTTGACATTCTTTGATAGACAAGACTTCCATCCACACCCAAATTGGCAGGTTTAATTCCTTGTAGGAAAGAGGTGCTTGTGAGCACTGTTAGCCAGGTGCAGGAGAGGATGACCTGTTCCAAAAATACACTCAGGTATTCAACTTCTAAAAAGTGCAGAAAAAGTTTAACAGAATCTCTTAAACTGCCATGTTACACACATACATCCTTGTTAATTCAATGTTTAAATTACCAGATTGCTGAATGATCTTTGGTGCAGCCAGAAAGTTACATACTCCTTAGTTTTTATTTTGTAAATTACAAATGCGTTTCAATTTCATGTGTACATTGATTTAAAAATTGTGTGTTTACTGTTAAATTCAAGTGAGATTGCCGAGAGAGTGCAAACAACCTGAGCAGTTAGGAGTATACCATCCCACTGGATAAATGAAAGCAGTGTGTGTGATTGACATTTTGAAGGTATGGGATAGTGTCTGTGTTAACGAGCTGCATTTAGAACACATCAACACTGGGACTAAACAACAGGTCATAATGTCCAAACAAACACACACGTTTCTAACTCATGTCCCAAATGGCACGCTTTCCCCTATGGCCCTTTGTCAAACGCAGCACAGTATATAGGAAATAGGGGAAAACCTAGGGGACGCTTTACATTTTATCATATACTGCTTGAAAACAGTGACATTTGTTTAATCATTCGTTTAACATTTTATGCATTTAGTAGATACGTTTTGAAGAGTGAGTACATACTGTTTTTATTTTCATACTGGCCCCAATTGGGAATTGAAACAACAGCTCTGCCATTGGAAAGTGTAATGCTCTAATAACCAAGCTACACGTGACTATGAATTTCAGTAGCTTCAATCACTCCAGTCGATGTGTACAGTCTTCGGCACGTAGATAAATTGACTCAAATCTAGTTCTAACGATTCACCTTCATCAGTCATAAAATGCAACGCTAGAGAGAATTATTAATACTTTTCTGACAGAAAGTTATATTCTGTAATTGACTGCATTTCAGATGAAAACCTGGGCCCGTATTCACAAAACATTTAAGGCTAAATGTAGCTCCTAACTCTGATTTAGGAGAAACTCTTAAAAATAATGGCCGTGTCACTCCTAATTTTAACACTCCTAAATTTATGGTCTAAGAGTATTTCAAAACGTTTTAGCGCTAAAACCAGCTCCTAAATCTGTGAAAATTTAGGTGTCCTCAAGTCACTAAGACCAAATCAGATATTGTCCTAAAATGCAGCGTCTCCTAATAAAGGCAATGATTGTTTTGAATTATAGCCTACATTACATTTCAATATAGTTTGCGATGACATGTACAGAGAGGTTATTTTATGTATAAAAATATTTATGTTCATTTTTTTATAGCCGAAATACACTGAATGATTGTGGTCTAGTGTAGTTGAAGATAATTGCCCTATAACCTGTGGCAGATTGTTGCTTGAATTCTGCAATATTCACCCTTCTGATGATCAAAACAATACCAGCACATTTCACAGAAAGACACATTTATTTACAGGCATATGTATTCCCAAGTGTCTCTTTTGGTTTTCGAAGTTATCCCAAATTCTAAATGTCTCTTTAATAAAGTCCTTCCTCTTAAGCACAAGTTGACCAAGAAGTAAAAGTTGTCTTTGCGTCCAGTTTGGGTTTCGTTTCAACATCTTAATTTCAATATGGCAACATCAAATATCCTACAGTATTGCTCAACTTATTTTTGATTAATTGATTAATTCAGTGACAGACATCAAACTGATATCGACCAATCACAGGCACAGCAGGCAAGTACATAAACTTGTTCATGGAACATTGCATCATCATAGCAACGGGGTCAACCACGCCCGTACTCTTAGCGTAAGAGTGGTCAGAAATGGTCACAGCATCTCAGTGAATGTTTTAAAAGGTAACACTTAGCTAAAAACCTTTAGTGCTGTTTAGGAATACTTTTAGTGGCAAGATAAAATGTTTCCTGAATATGGGCCCTGATTACCTTTTAGATACCGCACTGTATATCGGCCAGTGCATGGTGACACAATAACATACAGGTATGCTAATGATCAATGACATAATGCACTGATAGAAGCAACCTGAGTAACTGAAACAGAAATGGTTGTAAAAGAAATTAGACTGAGTAAAGGACAAACTAAAATGTAAGGGTTACACCTGTGTCACTTTGTGTAGTTATTCACCATTTTCTGCTATTTACAGTATTCTCTAAGTATCATATTTAGGAACTTTCATTTCTATATTTTTAAAAGCATCTTCAGTTTATAGTTTTTTGTACAGGTGCCTAAGACTTTTGCACAGTACTGTATATAGCAGAGAGATTAAAAGTCTTGTTTCATATAAGGTCTAACTGCATTTACCCTATACATCTCCCACCAGGGAACTGAGCCGTTCAGCAGCCAACCAGAGAGCGTTCCCACCCACTCTCAGGTGAACACATGCCCCTAACGGACCTGAAGTGTGTGCAGCAGTATCTGTTGAGGCAGTGACCCAGTCACCTGGACCAGCCTAGGCAACGTGATCATTAAGTCAATAAATCTCTGCTCAAGGTTCCCACATCAATACTGTTTTCTGCTCACCTTAAAACCCTTTCTGTGTGGCTTCATGTGCCGAGTGTGAGAGATTCCCTTTTGTTTATGAACCAGGAGTGAAGATTCAGGCAGCACACTAGTACCAACAACTATGGGATAAAGGCCATTTGGTATAAGAGTGCATTGTTATGTCTGTTAAGAGTTCAGATTTCAGGGAGGCTAAGTGACCAAGAACAGTACTGCTACAGTGTTAATCGAGGAATTAGGGTAATGTAGTGGTCTAAGGGCTAGGCATTAAGATAATGTTGTGGTGTAGGTGTCAGGGTGATGTAGTGGTGTAGGTGCTAGGCTTTAGGGTAATGTTTTTGCCTAGGGGCTGGGTATTAGGGTAATGTTGTGGTGTAGGCGTTAGGGTAATGTAGTGGTGTATGTGCTAGGCTTTAGGGTAATGTTGTGGTGTAGGCATGAGGGTAATGTTTTGGTGTTGGTGCTAGTGGTTAGGGTTATGTTGTGGTCTAGGGGCTAGGCTTTAGGCATTAGCGTAATGTATTGGCCTAGGGGCTAGGAGTTAGGGTAATGTTGTGGTTTAGGTGCTGGGAGTTAGGGTAATGTTGTGGTGTAGGTGATAGGCTTTTGGGTAATGTTGTGGTCTAGGGGCAAGGCAATGGGGTAATGTTTTGGCTAAGGAGCTAGAAGTTAGAGTAATGTTGTGGTCTAGGCGTCAGGGTAATGTTGTGGCCTAGGGGCTAGGAGTTAGGCTAATGTTGTGGTCTAGGCGTTAGGGTAATGTTGTGGCCTAGGGGCTAGGAGTTAGGCTAATGTTGTGTTCTAGGCATTAGGGTAATGTTGTGGCCTAGTGGCTAGAAGTTAGGGTAACGTTGTGGTAGAAACAGTTAACCAGAGAGAGACTTCTCACCTTAAGACTGATTCACTGTGAATTCAATGGAGGAAAAAAATCATTTAAGAAAACACACACGAACACATTGTCATCTCAGAAAGGCCATACCTCTACAGTCAACACAAACATGAAACCATTCATCCATGTGTGTACTCCTCTAATCGCATCCTTGTCCTGCAGCTCTCCATCTCTCACACACACACACACACACACACACGCACGCACGCACGCACGCACGCACGCACGCACACGGCAAACACAGACACA
The DNA here is from genome assembly GCA_016801145.1 of Umbra pygmaea. Classification (NCBI taxonomy): domain Eukaryota; kingdom Metazoa; phylum Chordata; class Actinopteri; order Esociformes; family Umbridae; genus Umbra; species Umbra pygmaea. Next base: position 22,165 of record JACXGM010005719.1, read on the forward strand.
CACCAAAGGCAAACACACACCCAAGGTAAACAAACACACACACACAGTGTTACCTTTTGCCACAGAGCCTCTCTGGATGCCAGTGAAGAACAGGCCGCTACGAACCAGCAGTTTCCCAGCTGACCCTGGAGGAGGTCATGAGCACTGATCCCGTTGACAAACAGCTGAGGGTTACTACACAGCTCCTACGGAGTAGAGGGACAGTTACTACACACAGCTCCTACAGAGTAGAGGGACAGTTACTACACAGCTCCTACA
>JACXGM010005719.1:22522-34374 GCA_016801145.1 Umbra pygmaea
GAGTAGAGGGACAGTTACTACACACAGCTCCTAGGGAGTAGAGGGACAGTTACTACACACAGCTCCTAGGGAGTAGAGGGACAGTTACTACACACAGCTCCTAGGGAGTAGAGGGACAGTTACTACACACAGCTCCTAGGGAGTAGAGGGACAGTTACTACACACAGCTCCTAGGGATTAGAGGGACAGTTACTACACACAGCTCCTACAGAGTAGAGGGACAGTTAGTACACAGCTCCTACAGAGTAGAGGGACAGTTACTACACAGCTCCTACAGAGTTGAGTGTTCCTGGTCTTCTTTCCTGGAAGCTTTTGGACAGAAACCATGTAACAATAAGATATTAACAATAAGATATTAATAAGATAGCTCTCCCACTCCTGCCTCCATTGCTGTGTCAGTGTTCTCTGCTGGTAATGAAGTGCACTCAGAGCCTTTTATCTGCTGTTCTGATGAGGACTACCAACACTGTGGCCCGGAGGCAGGGAGGGCCCATAGCACTGGTCAGAACACAGTGTAACTGATGATGCACAGACCCAGACTTATGAAGGAGCCGATTGATCAGCATGACTAGGAGGAGGAGACTGTCTCTGGGACTCTTATAACTAGAGGACAGCAAAGGGGTCATGTGAAAGCCCTGGTACACTTCCAAAGGACTGAGCATTCCTAAGCATTCCTGTTTCACAACTCAAACTGTTTCAAAGAGTGCTGAACCAGGGAGTCACCTGGGAGAATCTCAGTCACAATGGAGTAGCTTTTCACTCCGGCCTTGATCAGCTGCTGTGATGGACAAGCCCAGACAACCACATAACCACCCTAACGCGATGAGCAACACCTCGACCCACGAGCTGCTGTACTGGTCCAACCAGTCCGGCGGTTCCACCCTCCTTGGCTTAGGAAGACATGTTTTCAAAAGCGGTTTGCCTATCACCGTTGGAGATTGAGAATGTTGTAGTTGCCAAAATGGAATGAATGAGGTATTGAGGCGTTTGATTGGTGCTCCGTGTTTAGCTCCGCCCAAGCAAGCCATTTGACTGAAAGAAGTCGTCCCTGGCTTAAACCAGGTCTGCACCCATTCAGCTTTCTTTGGTCGTAGACTCCACCGGGCTTTCTGTTTCGCATGGAGCTACAGCCTGCTTTACCTGGACGACTATTTCGTAACACTTGCAGTGTAATTCGCCATGAAATTGGCGTGTGCTGAAATTATTGGTTACTGTACACATGTTTAAACCCCTAGACGTATGACATGTTGCCTTCTGAAGATGCGAACAACCGCACCAGAAAAAACACCACTCGTTATCTCCCATCCTAAAGTCTCATGACAGAGCTAAGAAACCCTTCTGTTATTCTGTCAACCAGGGCTCAGTCAGGTGTTCTCCAGGGTGTTGCGGTTGTTTTAGCTGTCATTTTGATAAACTCCCACTAGACTGTACAACTCACATGCTCTATATCCCTTTATTTCTCCCTCTGTCTCTGTCTCTCTCTCTCCATACTTTCAAATAACTAAAATCTACTCTTTCCCTACTTGCTGACTTTAGGGAGGTACCTTCGGTCTCTTCCAGGTGATCTTTCCGATGGTGTTGTTCTGGTAGAACAGAGAGCGGTCTGTAGCAGGGAACAATGGGTCTTCAAATAGAACCCGGCGCTTTTGGCACTCCCTCCGTAAGGAGGAGTAGACCTGGTTCTCATATGGCACCACCATACCTGCTAGAACACACACATACAGTTACAATATACACACAGTTACATTCATTGCTTATCACTAAGACAGGTTGGAGTTGGGTTGGGTTTATTAATACAAGGCAACATTATGTGGTTGGGAAGAGGTAAGAGAGCAAATATGACAAGAGTGTTTTGTGTGTCAGATTCACACACTGCATGCAGAAAGTATAAACATGCTTTATTTTAGCAAATACTTTTTCTTCTACAAAGGGGAAATTTCTCATGTGTTGCACTTTCAAATAACTGTTGTGTCTTCAGTGTATTTTTTGTAGATTGTTGATTTTAAATAAATACAATTAAAATCAATCTTAATCCCAATATGTAAAACAACTAATTCCAGAAATAGTTATGGGTAAAGACACTGTAGCGACACTCTACCCTGGCATCTCTGAGAAAGAACAAAAAACGATTTCAGGGATATCCTTCTTTCAATCACACACAGAATGAGTCACATCACAATAACATCTTTCTTAGTTGCGTGACAGAGAGAACAGACACTCCTACAGTCCAGTCATGACGGATCAGTTTCTAAATCAGCATGAGGTTTACTGCAGTGCTTTTTGGGGGGGCAGGGAAACACCTTTGCAAAGAATAATAACAAAAAAAACTCCCAAAATGGTTGACTTCCTCCACTGCCCATCTTTAGAGAATCTAAATGTCTTAAATGTAATGTCAATAAGGAAGATAACACTTGCTTAAACCCGTAATGGTATCTGCCCTTGAGCAAGGCAACTAACCCTAATTTGCACAATGGTTCACTGTCAAGTAAATATGCAGGTGCCCTAACATCATAGCTACCTAATAATCAAAGTTTACAATTGGCTCATTCATCCCCTGATTTCCTCCCTGTTAAAAAATCAATATATTCCAGTCTGTCGTTGTCCAGAGTCCACCTGGCCATGTTGCTGACCTAGATACCATCTGATGAATCCTGCTATTGCTACCTACAGAACTACAGGTTGCATTGCACTCAAACATCCGCTGTTTTAAAGGTAGGAGAGTCAGCAGGACTCTCTGGTAGTCATGGAGATGTTAACTAGGTGCAGTCAGTCAGTATGTACTCATGTTAGTGTTTTAGAAGATTGATAAAGGCAGAACATACACCAGGCTGCACACATGTACACACCAGACATATGCAGGTTTTTACTTTGAGCCTGTACTCCGGAAAAGAGATAAGAAGACGGATGAAGTGCTGGTCTACAACAGTTATTCTCCTTCTTCCTTCTATAACTCTATCCATGCATCTCACATTCTCTCTGGCCATGTGTGAGAACAGGGCTAGAAGGCTGGTCGCGTGCGATTTAATTTATTTGGCTTTAACCACAAAAAGTTGCCGTTAGAGGGTGTGGCTAGCGAAGTGGCCTTCATGTTGTACAATTTTAGTAGACAGTTCAGTCCCCAGACAAACTCTAAAGTAAAGACGTTCTGAAAAATACAGTCGATGAGACGTAGCCTTGACCAACTGAAATGTGAAATTGTAAACACATTAAGAGGCTGCTCTTCGGAGAGGAGGCGCTTATTTGTGGTTGTTTGCAGGAAGAAAGAATTTGGCTAAAACATGAGTGGCTGCGGTGGAGATACAAACATAACTTCCTTCCAAAGCGGATAGTGTGTACTTCATATGCGTACTCAATGGGTATCTGGGAGGATACATCCCCTCAATATTAAAAAATGCTAATTTCTTAAGGTCAAATCCCCAGAACCCCTCCGTAGGCAATCACCCCCAAAGTTTAAAACCCGACTACTCCCTTGGTATAGCTACTTGCTGTGTAGACTTAGTTATCCTGGCCATGCAAAGACCTTGCATTTGGTGAAATAGCATACTTGAAATTGCATGCATGCTGATAAAACCTGAATTGAAGTTACACACACACACACACACACACCCAATTCATTGTCATTGCCGTTTCATCAAACTGACTGGTTGCTTTAATTAGACTAGTTTACCTAGAGCTTGTCTCCCTCCGTGACGTAATCTGTCCTCTTCGGTCCACCGGGATTTATTCCGTCGTTGTGATCACCTCTTTCCTCCCGGAGGCTGCTTCGGATGCACTACTCCTTCGAGCGTTCCCTGTTCTCTCTCTCTATTTGTTTCCTCTTTTCTCGCTTTGTCACAACACACCGACAAGGGGAGGTACATACTGAGGGCGGGACAGAAAACATTTTCTTTTAAGTAATCGGGCAGTAAGATCAACACTTTAAAAGGTTGGTTTGTCAACTCGTACGTAAATGTTTATGACTCGCTATATAGTGTTCGTGATGACAGCATTAAGAGGAAGAGGAAAAAACACATCAAACGTGTAGGCCGACCTGAAATAACATAATGTTAAAAACGCATGCCATTTAATGCAATTTAAGCATCTGAGTTCATATAGATCATCTTGATTGGTCAAAACATTAATCACTGTAAAACAAATTAACTGTGTTAATGTAGCCGAGGTAGCCTCTGCCTGCAATTCCGTGCTGCATGTCTGTAAATAAAATAACTTTTCAACTTAATCCGCATCCAGTTTTATTTTTTTATTTTTTTCTGATATGTAGGACTAGAGTACTGCAGCGCCCTCCTGAGGCCGTTGGTTGAATGGCAGCATGGCTGTTACTGTTAGTGCTACTGATATTGCATTTTTTCTCACTTAATGTAGTGCGGTGCGGCAGCGGGTGACAAAAGAGAGAGTTGCCGTGACCAGTGTCGCATCATTCTGTCCATCTGTCTTCCAGTGCCATTAATGATTAACCAAAAGCGACCTGCCATATGAAAAGTCATGTGAGAAAATGCACTTTATACTCCACTGAAGAAAAGCAACATTCACATCAGACAACGGGAGATGGTCATGAAACATTTACGTTAGACACTGTGGTCACTTTATAGTGATTATTTAAGGAGAAATACGTGGACAGAACTACACAGTAAGTTAAAATTATTAATAATGAAGGAGCATGTCAACAGACCACGTCGGGTAATTGATTTGATTGATTTGTGTATTTAGAAGTTGGTTAATTAATCAATTATCATTATTATTATTATTTAACTGTGCTGTGGTATATAATATGTTTTACTGTTTTCATTAATGAATCAATGCATCAATTACACATTTCTGAAATTATACTCTGAGTTTTTAGCCAAACATTAGTAGTCAACTTTTTCACATGCACTTAACTTGTAAGGAAAATGCCACTGAGCATTTTACTATAATTTTTCATGCGATTGCAGAACACAAGAAGGGATCCTAGACTGTTCATCTTTAAAGTCTTTCCAGATCCTTTGGTTTATATAAACCAATGCTTGTGGACAACCCTCTTCAAATCAAGCCAATTGTTTATTTTTTATTTTATTTTAGACAAAATGTTCTACCCTCCCAATAGGCCGTGTACAATTTATTCTGATGCTGCCTTATCGGCAACTCGTCAGTGTGTGATGGTCAAAGGCACTCACATGCTTCCTTCAAGCACATGTCGCCGAGCTTTATCACATTGCTTGTTCAACACGGAAGCACAGCACAATACATGCGTGGAAGGATTACACATTTGCCAACTACACTTACAGGGTTTTACACAAAGGGGTGCGATCTGCACACAAGGAATCACTGGAGAGTCATGTGGCAAGGTACAATAGTCTGACTTACCTATCCCTTAACCAGTGTTAAGGGTCAATTTGCACTGCCTCGCACGGGACCTCCAGGCAATGTTGGGTCACGTGACCACCGTAACATAGCTGTCCTACATAGCAGTAACTTAGCACTTAACATCCGGCAGATGTGCTTGCAGCCCAGTGACTGTGGGGGCAATTTTAGTACAGTGAACTCATTGTCATGTTCAAGAAACCAATTTGAAATTATTCAAGCTTTGTGACATGGTGCATTATCCTGCTGGAAGTAGCCGTCAGAGGATGGGTACATGGTGGCCATAAAGGGATGGACATGGTCAGAAACCATGCTCAGGTAGGCCGTGGCATTTAAACAATGCCCAATTGGCACTAAGGGGCCTACAGTGTGCCAAGAAATCATCCCCCAAACCATTACACCATCACCACCATCCTGCACAGTGGTAACAAGGCATGATGGATCCATGTTCTCATTCTGTTTACGCATAATTCTGACAGGCAACATTTTTCCAGTCTTCAACTGTCCAATTTTGAGCTCTTGCAAATTGTAGCCTCTTTTTCCTATTTGTAGTGGAGATGAGTGGTACCCAGTAGGGTCTTCTGCTGTTGTAGCCCATCCGCCTCAAGGTTGTGCGTGTTGTGGCTTTACAAATGCATTGCTGCATACCTCGGTTGTAACGAGTGGTTATTTCAGTCAAAGTTGCTCTTCTATCAGCTTGAAGCAGTTGGCCCATTCTCCTCTGACCTCTAGCATCAACAAGGCATTTTTGCCCACAGGACTGCCGCATACTGGATGTTTTTCCCTTTTCACACCATTCTTTGTGAACCCTAGAAATGGTTGTGCGTGAAAATCCCAGTAAATGAGCAGATTGTGAAATACTCAGACCGGCCCGTCTGGCACCAACAACCATGCCACGCTCAAAATTGCTTGAATCACCTTTCTTTCCCATTCTGACATTCAGTTTGGAGTTCAGGAGATTGTCTTGACCAGGACCACACCCCTGAATGCATTGAAGCAACTGCCATGTGATTGGTTGAGTAGATAATTGCATTAATGAGAAATTGACCAGGTGTTTATAATAATCCTTTAGGTGAGTGTAAGTTATTATAAATATAGCCCTAATAGCGATAAGTGGTACATCTAAAGTTTTGAAACTGATATACACCTTGCCTGATTTAATGAAGGCCAACAACCATTCATCTTTTTTCAATAGCCTTTAGTAATAGATAGCAAATAGATAACAGGTTTTGTGCTTTTCGTGTAGCTCAATTGATAAAACATGGTGTTTTTAATGCCAGAGTTGTGGGTTTTATTCCCACTGTGAGGCCAAACAAAAAAGAAAAGCATTAAAATGTATGTATGAAGTCATTACTTTATGTTACTCTGACGAAGTGCTTCTGCGAAATGACTTTAATTTACATTTAACATTATTCCACCAAATTAATTGCTGGTCTTATTCTATATAAACACAGCAAACAAAGAAACATCCCCTCACTTTCAACTGCTGTAATGTCTCAGCAAACGTAACATGTGAAATGGCAGTCAGCTGGACCAGCGGTAAGGGAGACAGACGAGTAGTCAGAAGGTTGCCGGTTCAATTCCTGGCTGTGACCAATGTCCTTGGGCAAGGCACTTCACCCTAAGTTGCTCCAGGGAGAATGTCCCTTTACTCTATATAAGCGGCTCTGCTAAATGACTAAAATGTAAAAAAATGAAAGTGAAAACATAATGTGTATAAAATCCAAATTAAAAGTCAGTATCTAGTGTGGCCACCAGCTGCATTAAATACTGCAGTGCATCTCCTCCTCATGGACTGCACCAGATTTGCCAGTTCTTGCTTTGAGATATTATCGCACTCTTCCACGAAGGCACCAGCAAGTTCCTGAACATTTCTGAGGGGATTGACAATAGCATTCACCCTCTAATCCAACAGGTCCCAGACGTGCTCAATGGGATTTAGATACGGGCTCTTCGCTGGCCATGGCAGAACACTGACATTCCTGTCTTCACGCACAGTGTGGCTTGTGGTATTGTCATGCTGGAGGGTCATGTCAGGATGAGACTGCAGGAAGGCTACCACATGAGGGAAGAGGATTTCTTCCCTGTAACGCACAGCGTTGAGACTGCCTGCAATGACAACAAGCTCAGTCCAATGATACTGTGACACCGTTCCAGACCATGAAGGACAAATCGATCCCACTCCAGAGTAACGATAAACGTGACCATCACCCCTGGTGAGCCAAAACCGCGACTCTTCAGTGAAGATTAGGTGTTGCCAGTCCTGTCTGGTTCAGCAAAGTTGGGTTTGTGCCCATAGGCGACAATGCTGCCAGTGATGTCTGATGAGGACCTGACTTACAACAGGCCTACAGGTGTGCACTAATGAATTGTGCCTTCCTGGTGTAACTTGGACAGTTGTTGTTGCCGTCCCGTACCTGTTCTGCAGGTGTGATGTTCAGATGGACAGATCCTGTCCAGGTGTTGTTATATGTGGTCTGCCACCTGTCTCCCTTTAGTGTTGTCAGAGGCATCTCACAGTATTGACATTGCAATTTATTGCCCTGGTCACATGTGCAGTCCTCTTGGCTCCTTGCAGCATGCCTAAGGCACATTCTCGCAGATGAGCAGGGACCCATGGGTATCTTTATTTGGTGTTGAGTCAGTAGACAAGTCTCTTTAGTGTCCTCAGTTTTCCTAACTGTGACCTTAATTGTCTATAAGCTGTTGGTGTCTTAATGTCTGTTCTACAGGGGCATGATCATTCATTTTTCGTGGTCATTAAACAAGCATGGAAAACATTGTTAAACGTCTTTACAATGAAGAGCTGTAAAGTTATTGGGCTTTTAAAGAATTATTTTTAAAATTCAGTGTCCTTAAAAAGCAATGTTTTATTTTTTGCTGACTTTATTAGCTGAAATAATACAACCCACAAATTTTCTATACACACTATTTCTCTCAAATCTTGTACACATTTGTTTACAACCCTGTTAGTCTGAATTTTTGCCATGGGCATTAATTCACCTGACAGTTGTAGCATATCAAGACACTTATTAACTAGCAGGATGATCACAAAGGTGCTAATCGTCAGAGAGACAAAATCTGAATGGTTTATCAGTAAAATCGATGACATTGTTACATGTTGCATGAAAATGTTTGTTCAGTGGAAATATTTGTTACATCCTTACATACCACTGTCCAATAGGAAGCCATGTAAGGCCACAATACAAAAATATACACTATCTCAGAAAACAAAATTTTAATGTAGATATAAGTTAGGCAATAATAATAATAATAGGGGTGGCAATAATCTTTATACCTATATTTATTTTTTAGTGGAAAACATTTGCATAATATTGTAAATTTTTTTGTATAAAATCATTCAGGCAAATTGCTGATTTTGATTACTTTCTAAACACTGTTTTGCTAATCTTTATCAAGTGTATTTTCATGTTGGATGTGAATATGATTAGGGATTGGGAATTGCTGTGTTACATTGTCATAATTGTGTGTGTGTGTGTGCGTGCGTGTGTGCGTGCGCGTGTAAGGGATTGCTGGGGATGGGCCGAATTCAAGTGTCTCTACTGCCAGTGGCTCTGCTGATTGGCTCAGCCCTTTTTATGGGTGTGGTCAGTCTAACCATAGGCCAGATCTCCAGTGTTAAAGTTCACCCAGGAAAGTGCCTCATATTGCCCTGCAATAACACAAGACATGCAGGTGATGTAATCCACCCAAAACACATACACAAAAGCAATACTCCTTTACTGGAATGTCACAGATTTTACCCATGTACTGGCGTGTGCTTATGCAGGTGTGATCCCGTACTGGCACACACCCTTTGGTCGGGTCCAGAACAGCAGTCTCCATGTCAACCAGTTGGATGTGGTTGCCATGCAACAAAACGGCAGCCTGCAAATCAACTTCTCTCCTTACCACAGCGGTCTGTACTACTGCCTCCTAAAGGCCGGAATACGTACTACACTCACACCCTACTTCCTGTAAGGATGTTTATATATTGCACTCATACAGTAGTGAACTTTATAGGTAAAAGGGTGCTATTTAGGACCATGTATTCACTGTCTCCTTTAGGATTGCTAGCGGTCAGCAGGAACATGTGGTCAATCCGAGGCGGGTGAGGAGTGTTATGTCAGAAGACAATCATGCGGTGGTTTCTGACACTCTGTTTGCATCTGCGGTGGCTGCGTCAGTAGTGGTGACGTTTGTGATTGGGTTTAGTTTCGGAGCTCTGAGCAGGACATTACTGGACAGGTGAATCAATTGAGAACTTATATACTCTTTATTACTTATCAATTGAAATTTGCTTATTCAGAATGTAGAATATGGGCCAGGAGAAACTATAATGATGGTTAGCTGAAATGGATTGTTTAAGTAAAACCAAAAAATGGAAGTTTCTCTTGGCCCAGAATTGCTTTCAGATGTCGGGAACGTCAAACAAACGTGAACCACACCTGCTGACATGCATTCACCGTTTTTCAATTGACTCAATATAAAAACCAGTACAGCTACATGACCTGTACTGCTCCTCTTAGGTGTGTGACCTGGGTGCGGTCACTAGGACAAGGACGTCGCAAACATGGCGAAACCTTCAGTGTGGCCTTCAGGAAGGATGTGGAACACGACGGCTGCCCCTCAGTGGGAGCCATTACCATAGAGAATCTCCGCTGTTCTCCACCGGCCAAACCTCAGAGAAGCTTCAGGAGCAAACGTTCTGAAGAGGGAACTGCCTACTTAGAGCGCTGTGACCAAGGAATAGTACAGGAGAAGAACGAGAGGGAGATGGCAGAGCAGACAGACTGGGAAGAGAGTGAGAGAGATGGGGAGAAGAAAAGGAGTGAGATTGAAGAGAGTGAAGGTTTGAAAGAGGGGAGTGAGGAGAGGAGGGAGAACCAGAAAGAGGGTGAAGAAGACGGCTGTGGCAGTGATAGCATTGATTCAGAACCAGCATCTGTAGGCATAACAGACGGAGGACAGGAGGCGTGTCCTCCCCTTCAGCCAGCCAGACAGAGGCGTGTAATTCGTCTTTACCAGTACGATGATGAGGGCCATCGCTACGGCCACCTTCCAAAACCTGACCCCATGGATCATAGCACCTCCACCAGCAGACAGCGCTCGCTGTCCCTCACCAGACTCCACACCATCATGGCTGCTGCTGCCAGCCCCCTGGATCCCGAGAGACCAGAGCCAAGCCCTGACCAAGAGAGAGAGCCGGCCAGCTCCCATCAGGACCAGGAGAGGGCAGTGTTCCAGCTAGAGATATGACACATCTATGCTTGTATCTCTTACACTGGGGCTGCTGCTAAATCAGTGGTCCTCAAACCCTTCCATGGATGGCCTAGTTTATGCAGGTTTTCGCTTTTAACTTGTACAAGCCTGATCGAGTAGCTCACAAATTTTTTAGGATCTCCCCTCATCTAGGTCCTAATTATGCTCTAATTGAAGGGAAAGACCAAAAACCAGCATACACTAGGCCCTCCATGGAAGGGTTTGAGGACCACTGTGCTAAATGATCAATCACATGTCAATATATTAATTATATGGAAGGTTAAACTAAGCAGACCTACTATAGTTACAGATTTTGGACCCAATGATGATTTTAGGATGATCAATACAGACAGTGGTATATAAGCACTCCTACTTGTGTTAGATCTTGTAAAATTAGGGCCAACGTAGATATTTTAACCAACCGGTTCAAAACAGAATTCACTTCACATTGTAAATAAGTCATCTCTGAATCATAGCTTCTAAAACACACTCAGCATTGAGCGGATTTCATGATTTTGTAAATAATAAAACATTGGAAATGAAACAATATTTGGTTGTATGCTTGTCCCTAAACCGTGATTCATAATACTTGTAATGCAGCTGGAATAAACTGGAATAAAACTATAATCCCAAAATTAAGAGGATAAAAACCAACAACCAGAAACCATTTGATCAAAGAGAAAAAATTCCAAGAGGAAAGGAATCACAGATGTAAATAAAGTAGATGAATACTGGATCAGTACTTTTTGCAGTCGCTTATATTGGGCTAACAAAGGATGTTTGACATGTTGATCCACTAGACTAGTGGTTCCCTAAAATGTTTACAGTCCTGTATTCCATCAGACAATTAACAACTTGCTGCGTACTCTTTCCCCAGGGGTCAGTGCACCCCCCATACACACTGATACTGTACACTGTATGTATAAGATTGCTACATATTATAGCTACGGCCTACAAAGTGAGTTTTCAATCATTTTGCTCTATATACAGTGGGCTCCAAAATCCCTGGCTACCCTGACTGGCAATGCACAAACAATACTCTAAAAGATATAAACAATACAATTACAGAGAAAAACACAAAATACCAACATGTGAGAAAAACTATACATACATACATACATACATACATACATACATACATACATACATACATACATACATACATACATACATACATACATACATACATACATACATACATACATACATACATACATACATACATACATACATACATACATACATACATA
>JACXGM010005720.1:0-13515 GCA_016801145.1 Umbra pygmaea
TTTTGCCTTGTTTGATTGTTCTGCCTTAGCTTATTCCATTTGTACCTTTGCTTGGATTTGTTATTGATGTTCTGGCCTGACCCCTGCTTTGGTATTATATTCTTCTGTCTTGGATTATCCTTGGTGCCTTTGTTTGGACATACTCATACCTGTTTATAATAAACAGTGTTTTTCACATTTTTGGAGTATTCATTACATAGTGTAGCAGATGGTGGGCAATAAATGCTGGCAATAGAGACATACACGACTGTACAGTAGAGACTTTTGTTTGCAAACAGCAACACTAAAAGATTATGTAGCCTTAAAGTTCTTATTTACATACATATAGACCCTGCCTCCCTTTTTTGCTCAATCACATCTAAAACCTTTATAATCCTTTATTGTAATAGTATCATACCCATCAAAGGATTGAAAGGACCATTCCAGAGTAAAAACAAATATTTAATATAGTAATTTAAAAACAGTACCCTTGATTTATGTCATATACATAGCTTTTTCTGACTTTTCTTTCCAAAAACAGATGAGAGTAAAGTTCAGGAGCTTCTTTTTTGTTTATAGTTGAAATACAACAAGGTCCAGAATTCAATGTGAACTTTGCACCTTTTCCCTGCGAGTCACTTTGATGATGTTGAAATTTGTGTAAGCTAGTAAGCTACTAGCTACTGATGATATATTGAAATAATTAAAATGGGTCACAATATAGTCCAAGAGATATGCCCCAGCTTTTTTCAGTTGGTGCAGATTTAACTTAATCTGCCACTGATACATTTTAAAACTGTTTTGAAATTAACATTACTACAACTATTTTCACAGTGGAGCATCAATAATCATGAGGAAGGTGAGGGATCAGCCCAGAACTACACGGCAGGACCTGGTCAATGACCTGAAGAGAGCTGGGACCACAGTCTCAATGAAATCCATTAGGAACACACTACGCCATCATGGATATAAATCCTGCAGCGCACGGAGTGTCCCCCTGCTCAAGCCAGCGCATGTCCAGACCCGTCTGAAGTTTGCCAATGACCATCTGCATGATCCAGAGGAAGAATGGGAGAAGGTCATGTGGTCTGATGAGACAAAGGTAGAGCTTTATAGTCTAAACTCCACTCGCCGTGTTTGGAGGAAGAAGAAGGATGAGTACAACCCCAAGAACACCATCCCAACCGTGAAGCATGGAGGTGGAAACATCATTCTTTGAGGATGCTTTTCTGCAAAGGGGACAGGATGACTGCACTCCGTATTGAGGGGAGGATGGATGGGGCCATGTATCGTGGGATCTTGGCCAACAACCTCCTTCCCTCAATAAGAGCATTGAAGATGGGTCGTGGCTGGGTCTTCCAGCATGACAACAACCCGAAACACACAGCCAGGGCAACTAAGGAGTGGCTCCGTAAGAGGCATCTCAAGGTCCTGGAGTGGCCTAGCCAATCTCCAGACCTGAACCCAATAGAAAATCTTTGGATGGAGCTGAAAGTCTGTATTAGCCAGCGACAGCCCCAAAACCTGAATTATCTGGAGAAGGTCTGTATGGAAGAGTGGGCCAAAATACCTGCTGCAGTGTGTGCAAACCTGGGGGGTATTGCACAAAACCAAGATAAGGGATTAAGCCGGGATATTCAAGCTATCCTGGATGAATTTTGCCTCGACTTGGTTGCACAAAAGCTGCTAGAAGTAAACCCAGCAAAGTAACCATGGAGATTTATTATTTGCAGCTAGCCTGCTCCAGAGCAGGCTAACAGCCAGGCTAGAATTAATCCTGGAGTCTCATGTGTTAAATCAGTGGCCGCTCTGATCCGAAATAAACGTTTAAACATTCATACATTCATTGAAGTTGTTTAGATGGTTTGAAATGGTTCATGAAGTTGCAACAGTGATTTCAAAGAAGTCAGTGATGAGGGCAAATTTTCTTTTTCTTTTTTATTTCTAAATAAAGGCACTATTTGTTGTACTGTCAGAAGTGTGTGTATGGCACTGACGTCCTTGTTACACATCTTTATTACCTTCCCCTGTAAGTAATTTCTACATACTATTTGCACACTGTTAAGAATTAAGGCACTTACCAGCCTGCAAAATGTTTTTATATTTGATCTTGACTTGTTGCCAGGTTCTTTTGCCCAGTCATGTTTATTATTAATTGTAGAAATAAATTTAGGATTAGACATAGTTTATAGAGTTTTGTGCATATGGTTGTGCATATGGTTGTAAGTCTTTAGGCCTAGTCTTTAGCATAAATTTCCAGAGGAGCATTCATTCCCTCTGCTCACACTGAAAAACATATATCATTGATCCAACTTAAAAAATGTAGAGTAATGAATCCCACCTATATTTCTTATGCTTACCCAATGTAAAATAAATAAATTTGTTCAATGCGTGATTTTTTAGGTTGTCCCAATAAATGTAATTACATTTGGTTTAACATGTATTTTTTTAAGTTGATCATCACAGCCAATCGTCACATTTACTGTAAATTGAGCCAATCTGAATTATCAAATTCACATTTGCATATCTCCCAGCATGCAATTCTAAGGAAATGTGGCAAATACCAACTTCTGAGTGTTTACAGCTTTCGTAACACACTAACAGTTACTTCAAGATTGTATTTTTACAAATTAGAATATCAAACTGATAGAACATTCAGCAGATTAAATATTATATCACCCATAACTTGCAGTGGAAAGAACTGCATTGGTGAAAAATTAACACATTTTACCAAATTAGCTAAATTACATAGAATGGAACACTCTTGTCAGTAATGGTTGCAATAAATTACACCATTTACAGTTTATATTAGGTTTGAAAAGTAAAGATTAATATTATAATTTAATAATCAAACAAAGTAATTGACATTAATGCATGAAGCAGAAGATACATTAAAACAAACAATTCTTAAAAAGTAAAGGTGCAGAAAAGCATGCTGGGAAGTGTCAAAACTTGAGAGCAAATATGATGTAACCTACAAAATGTGCTTTGAGTCAAGATGAAATCTTTAGGTTTGCACTTCCCAGGCAAATTTAATTTTGTCTCAATTAAAAATTATAGGTTATACATTAAACTATTATTTTCACTGAATGGAATGAGAATAATTGCATTGGATGAACAACCACTTGTCATACTTTTTTCAGTGTAGGTAGATATTTTTAAATCATAAACGCAGCCGTATTTTCTTTTTTGCATATTCTATGCTTCACCTCCTCTTAACTTTCCATAAGAAGTTGCTGCTCAGCCGGTGAAAAATATGCTGCACGCGTCTTCTCCATCTCTGCATCAGTAAATCTGTGATCAATACAGTGGTCCTTTTAAGAAAGCCGTGAACGTGCACTTATCCCGAATATCTACATCTGGCTTGACATAGCTTTACCTTTTCATCCTGGCTCGGCAAACGTGCAACCGATTAAGCCGCGATGAGCGGATCACACTAAGTCAAGCTGCGCTTTTTCATTTATCCTGGATTTCTTTATTCTACTTTTGTGCAATACCCCCCTGGTCAAGAACTACAGAAAACATATGATCTCTGTAATTGCATACAAAGGTTTCTGTACCAAATATTGAGTTCTGCTTTTCTGATGTATCAAATACTTATGTCATGCAATAATATGCAAATTCATCATTTAAAAATCATACAATGTGATTTTCTGGATTTTTGCTTTGGATTCTGTCTCTCACAGTTGAAGTGTACCTATGATAAACATTACATACCTCTACATGCTTTGTAAGTAGGAAAACCTGCAAAATACTTGTTCTCCACACTGTATGTTTGGATATTACCAATCAATACTTGATCAAAGTTAAAACTGTCCAGCAGTTTTTAGAACAACATTCAGGGTTCTGATGTAAACGAGATAGGAATACAACTTAGCTCTGTCCACTGTAGTTTCAAAGAGTAACTCAGTGACGTAAACGGGATACAATTTACAAACTTACAGTGGCCGTTTTGATTTTATGGTGTTTGATGGTTGGAGTGTTCCTTTAAGCCAAGTTTCTGAACACACTAAAGTGTCAGGTTTGAAATTATTTACACACAAGTCTAGCATGTCAAGATTGGGGGTGATGCTTCGAACATTAATGTTTATTAACCCAAGCCCTTGCCTTGATTTTAAATCTGAGGGACAATATGGTGTTTGCAAAGGAGGTAGACTAGACAGATTACACGTGCTTACATTGACAACCGTGTAAATACATTGACAACCATACTGTAGGTATGAGATTATCAAATGGAACAGTATGCAGATTTAAAAAGAATTCAGGAAGATTCACACATTTTACCTTGTTGTAGCAAGATTCCATTCATTGAATCAAGAGAGAATCCCTGCACCCAGGTGATTTGGGTACATTCCATCGCCTTTAAAGTACATACTGCATTTCCAGAAGGAATCAAAGTTATCCACAAATGGAACTCCATTTGCTTTGCAGTAGGCTTGAAGCCAGATCTGATGAGAAAACACCTTACCAAAACACTCACCCCCCTTACAAAGGGGGGAGTGGCCCAGAAATAACCTGTCATTTTGAGGACTCCTGTTGGTATAGCGAAACAGATCAATGAAGTCAGATTTCAGCTTTTCAGTACTGCACTTTTTTATGTCATTAAAACCAACTTGGAGATTCTACTGATTCATCATCAGTATAGTGACAAAGAATTGTGGGTAGTCTCTTAGAGATGTTCTCCACTTCTGCACCAGGATAGCAGTGTGTATCAGCAGCCAGTATCCTGATCAACATGGCTTGTTTAAATCCTGCTTGCCTCCCACGATTAGAGGAGGACCAGACTGAAGCCTCTGTTTCCTCAGAAATAACAAGTACTCAAAAGTATTGCTGAGTGGAAGTGGATTTGAAACGTCTTGGACTGGAGACAGAAGAGAAAATGTTTCTAGTCGTTTTTCTTCGTGAAGTAACATTTGAAATGGTGTTTATCATAGGTGTAGAGGCCATTTTCTCCAACGGAGCGAACTCCTCAAAGTCTCCCAATGTGGAATAGTAATTCATTGTTTCTGTTCACCACGCAATGTTAAAATCAGTGCATCCTTTTCTCGAAGCTGCTCTTGTAGGCATATGACATTTTCTTGCGGTATACAACGCGTGTGTATTTGTCACAAAAGTTTGCCCTTCAATTAAGCAGTGTTCGGAGCATTTGAGAACTTTTCCTATTTGGCAGAAACCACACATAATTGCAGAAAAATCTACTATAATGTTTAAAAGGCTGTCTTTGAGACTAAACATTGGTGGAACAGGAGCCAATGACTCAGCTACTTCAGGAGGGAGAGACTGTCACAGATGGAACAGTAGGAGGCATAGCCTAGGGAGACAGGCAACACCAAGTAATTGTATGGTAAGTTATTAGGAGATGTATTATAGCTAATAAATTAAAGTTGAAATTAGTAAGGACATCATTAAATATTATATGAGAAGGAGGTGGGAGAGTTTGCTAAGTTGTTGCCTTATAAGTTGTTGCATTATAAACAATGACACAGCGCTGCCAGGGATATACGATAGACAAGTCGGATATCTACCTTGCCACATCACAGTCCAGCGTTCCTTGTTTGTAGATTGAGCACCTGTTAGTTCAATTGCAATAGTACAGCATATCTGATGAGTGTAATCATAACACAATTGAGCTGACTAAAGTCTTTGGAAAGAGTCTTTGGAAAGAGCAATGTGATAATAATCGGATGGGTCGGCCACATGTGGTTGGATGAATCGTGAGTGCACTTCACCATCCCACATTTGTTCAAGTGCTTGCAGAGCTACCAGCAAGGTGGGGTTAGGTAGAATTGGACAAGACCGTGTGTACATTATCATTCAGAAACACTATAAGATATATCCCTCAAACTCTCCTTTTGCATGACCCTTCAAGATGAGTCCAACAAATTTCTAAAATAAACATCAAGTGAGAGAAACTCTAAAGTATTCTCCAGTCTTGTAAAATCACTCAGTTACGGTAGTTGATTTCAATGGTGGGAAGAATAATGATGAAAAAACAGATGTTTGATGTCTAAACCTCTTAAACTGCAAATCTCATAAATCATTTAGTTTATGCATGAGCATGTTAGGGCAAAAATAGCCCAATTTTAACTGAAAGCTTAAATAACTTCCAGTTGCTTTCTTTCTGATTACTAACCTCCATCAGACCAGCTCCCTCTGCAGTCATCCTGCAGCTTCATTTATTCTTGCCTGTTTTAACAAGTTAATGTTATTAAACTCAAATGTACAACAACTCAAGGCTTAATGTGAGAGATCAATCCATTCAAACTATGTATCTTCCTGTCTGAACTGGTAAACTCCTTGATTCTCACCTGACTGACCTTCGGCAGGGCTACAGGCATCACCTCTCTTGAAGAACTTTCTTATATCCATAGCTACATTTCAGTAGCTCTAGTTATGGTTTCACACAGTCTAATCTATGGATAGTGTTATATTCTTGTTTTGTTTGAGATACTGCTAGTGGAGTTTCTTTACCTCAGGTACTGTAGGTTAGACCTAAACTTAGCTAGCTAACGTTAAATAAAAACCAAATAACTTTAACTTGATACCTGTCTTACGGACTAATGAGAGTAAATATTGTAAAAGATTTTTACATTTGTAAATAAAACATGTAAATAATCTAGCTGCCCTAACATAGCTTCCTACTATGTGGATTATGTTATCTTCAATCCTGTCAGAAAGAACCACAGAAAGTCTGTAATTACGCATAATGACAGTAGCAGTTTCTCAAAGTCAAGGACGGATCCACCGAAGCCAGAGTTTCGAGGATGCTACGTCATCAAAGTACGTCAAAGGATTGTTCCAATTTCGAGTATCCTCCGACTTTCAACCAATGACTGAGTCCTTTGTTCAGAAATTTTCCCATAGACAGTAAAGGATTTATATGTGTATCTTTCACGCTCCAAAATCACGCATAATCCTAGGCTTTGCCGGTTGGTAAAAAAAAGATGTTTTCAAATGTAAGTATCTTTAGTGTTTAACATTATTGTTCATTTGTTAAAAGGGTAGTACATATAATAATAATAATAATAATAATAATAGTAAGCTTTATTTTGTATAGCGCCTTTAAAATTAACATCTCAAAGCGCTTTACATAAAAATAATAAAATTAAAAGATACACATGACAGTCCAGAAAGTAAAAACTACATAAGCAATAAAAATAAAAAACATTAAAATAACTATGGTGTCAAGTGATCACATGAATCACATATAAGCTACCCTAAAAAAATATGTTTTTAGTGACGATTTGAAAACACCAAGGGATTCTGCATTCCTAATCTCAGAGGGCAGGAAATTCCACAATTTAGCAAAATGCCCGATCACCCATGGTTTTTAGTCCTGTTGTTTGGACAGTTAAAAGACCAGTTCACAACTTTTGGGAAGTTCCTCAGTAAGACACTAATGACCAGGTAAAAGAAGTTCTGTAATTTTAGAATGTTTCCCATTGTTTCAATTGAAGGTTTTCGTTTTTTCATAGCTCACTGGTAAATTATGAACTTCTTTTACTTAGTCATTATGGTCGTACTGAGGAACTTCCCAAAAGTTGTGAACTCAGCCCAACCCAGAAAAGTAATCTTTATTTATGCCCATCTCTGGCTCTGTTCGACTCAGACCCAACTGTTAATTATACTGGGTGTATAGGAGGCTCTGTGCAGCAATTACCAACAACATCTTCACCCATGATTTGGAGGGATGTTGTGATTCTCACAATTTATCAAATCAGATTATATACAATATGCTAGCCTATCCACCAAACTAGACCACTTGGGATCTTCTGATTGTGCATTCTATGGGTTTATTTTCTTGTATGTCATCTCTGGCGTCTCTGATTTCCAAACCCAGCATTTGATGGGTTTGTTGGTACTGGAGAAGATCTTTTTTATGTTTGTAGTATAATTTATTAACAAGAAATTAGTAAACATGTTGTCCCCCACTTATGCTGTTCATTAATTAATTCATTAATTAATTGAGATGAATAGGCAGGACTTAGTGGTGTGAGGAGTAACTGGCAACTATTTCACACAAGTATGTTAGAACGATTACTGCTTTATCAGACAGTTTGGGGCAAGTCTATTTTGGGAGGTAGCGTTTATTATTGTTAATGATAAACTCTATGTAGGGAAGACAGAGAGGAAGACCAGAGAGTTGGCCAAGCCGGGGTTCAAACTCACATCACCTCTTCAACCCTTGAAACGTGGCTTCCAGAGTCGTAAGTTTAGACTGATACACCAAACTAATTGGCTTGCAGACTGGAAGTGAAGTGAATTTCAACACATTTTCCTGATTACTCTAGTTTCCTAGCCAGGTGGGTATGTAGCAGTAATATGGCTTTAATACTGAGGCCAACTTTTTCATTTTGTCATCATCAGCATAACTGTTTTATGTTTGGTGACATGGCACCAGTCAGATGAATAATAATAAACTTTCAGACAATAAAATAATATTCTGACAAAAACATTCTTGGCAACCATTTTATGAGCACAATATAACACTAATTTAATGCATTAACCATATAAAATGGAACAAATCCAAACAATAGTTTCTCAACATTTGGTAATGTTTACTCATCAGGGACTGCACATAAAACCACTACCTGAGGAGACTGTCAAAAAAACAAGAACAATTTATATTAAATTGAAATTGCATGTAAAGAGTTTGGACCGTATGATTTCTAACCGTTTGTAAATTAATGTAAAAATAACTTTGTACCAATAAGGAAGGCTCATGTTGCTCCTGATAGAACATATGCAAATGAAATACACAGGTGAAGCTCAGATGAATAGGTCTACGTTTAATCGGTTTATACGGTACACACATTGCTTCCAACCTTACGCAAATTCTTGTCATTAGAGTAAGGTGCTTATAAAGCCGAAGTTGTATTGCTTTCAGCTGAATATGAAATTATTTGTGTAAATATTTTCAACCACGTAAAAACAATGTGACATTTTGATGTTGAAAGACTACTAGTGTTGTTAATTTTTAGCTCCACTGCAACATTGAATCTGATTAAAAACAATTGCAACAACTCTCCATTTCAATACATTTTGTAATCTAGTGTAGATGTTTTTTTTTGCATGTTACACTCAATCGTTTTTCACACTATCTTACCCTAAGCCTGGGGAAGAACAAAATACTTTGCATTTGCATGTCTCCTCCTGTATGTGAGAAAGACATGAATACTGAGAGAAAGAGTGAGACGGACATAAAATTGACAATTCATGACTAATGTTCAGCTGTCGGCATATGCAAATGTGACAGGAAGAAGCTCCATCCTGAAAAGTTACACAGCTGCTAATTGGACTCTCCCTCATCGCAAGCAAACAAGGTTTTCATTTAAAACAAATTAAATGTGATCATCTTAAATTAACCTAAGCTGTTTCCCCAGCACAAACTTTTTCTTTATTTTCTCTAATGGCAAGATTTTACCTGATCTTTTAGCAACACTCCAACTCATTTGGCATTCACAGAGAAATAAATGTGTTAAAGTATTGTCATTTTTATCTGCCTTCTGACAGAATACCAGTAGTCAATTAACACCACAAGGAAGATTAATTATTATGTAGAAAAGCCACGATGAGCACCTTTTTACAATATCTTAAAAAAAAATTAAAGAGACTCAATGCAACACCTTCACACCAATTCAGATTTATATATTATGAAGTGTTTTTAAAGGCATCCAGAAATGTGAGATAGAGATGTGTAGATGCAAAACAAAGGGTTCCCCAATACAACTAATAATGCAAAAATGCAATAATATAATATATTTTCCAGACTGTTCAGTGTACGTGTCAACATGCTGTCTGCACTTCTCCAGGCAGGTAAAGTAAAAACAACTGCCAATTTCTTTATATTAGGTGTCCTTTTATGAGGGCCTGTCTTCATTCATGAAACCACACATCAAACACACCACACCAATAGAAAGCTGCTTCAAGGGCTTTTCATGTGGCTGGATGGGTCCATATAATCAACTTGATTCAATCAAAAAGATTGTCAGACACTGAGGGAAAAATACACTTCTAATGAGGACAGAGTTTGAATCCTCCTCTTGTTCTCTTCTCCTTCTCTTCTACACCTTCCCTGCTCTTTGCTCTGTCGGATATCAAATGATCAAAGAGGTTATGAACTGGCACCAGCCGTCAGTCAGTAGCAACACAGAACATGGCTACCATCTGCACCTGCTTTATAGAGGCTCAGGAGGCTCTTTGAGGATGTGCTTTGTCATTTTGTCCTATACCATCTCACCTCTGTCACTTTTTCGTTAAGTACACAACTATCCATTTTCTGGCAGTTGAATCTGAAAACCTTTCATTGTCAATTCATAGGGAGAAAACGTCTATGATTCACATTATTTACATGCTATACACTGTAGATCTTCAGCAGTGTGTTCATCAGCCTAAGTTTTGCTTTACCTCAGATATAGGTACAGTAAATGTAATTAACATTGGGCACTATACAAATTCTTCCTTATGCCCTTTCAAGGTTTGTTTGTTGCAATGTTCCTTCTGTAAAACCAAGACTGATCTGTATCTCTCAGTATATCATTTTCCATTTTGCAAGCTCATGGTGGACTGTTTAATTGCCCCTGACGAAATCAAATAGGTTTGGTCCCTGAGGGAGCATATAATTGCACACGCTTCGTACATAAATCAGACTCTTAGCCTGCTGAAAGGTGGTAGTCGGGTGGCAGTTATATAGAGGTTTGGCCACGCCACATGGCTGTCGGAAGGAAATGGAACTGTCGGAGTCATGAAATAGTGTGACCGGGCCGTCTACCTCCATTTCATTATCATACCGGAACAGAATGTGTCATTGCCTGCCATTGCTACATTTGGCTAACACTGCCCTTGTGTAGGTTCGCAAGGTGTTTTTAAGGGATTTTCTTAATATCAAAAGTAAAGCAACAAGTTTGAGTTGTGTGCTTGTTCGAAACAGACTGTATCCCAGCAGAGCACAGGAACCATCTGTCCTATCAAAGAGGATAGTACAAATTATCTGCTTACTTTCCTTTCATTTTGATTTTGACTGTTATTTACCAAGTTGATTTCCAGCAATGACCTGAGGGTTACAGGCGGGAGGAGGAGCTAATAGGGTTAACTGACATGTTCAGTGAAGGCATGACAGAGCGATGACCTTGGTTGTTGGGGGCTTAGAACTGTGGACCTTTCAGATGTTAGTTAGGGCAACTGGGCCATCCTGTCACCCCATTTAAGCAGCACAGTTGCATCGGATCAGGGAGAAATAAGCTGAGCCTGGCCTAGGATCACATAATGTGTTATTTGTTATATTGTGTTCAGTAGCTTGAGTTGCATAACTGTGTGATTAATTTATTTTCCCCTCTTGCTCAGATGAGAGCTAGGTTGTGTCCTTTTAATAAAACTGCCATAGGCACTGTAGAAAATAAATCTTTATTTAATTTACAACCTTATCATCTTGTCTTGACTCATCATTCTCACCACTCCTGCTCTAAGTGAGTTCCGTCAACTGATTGCAGGTGGGATTTTAGTATGCTTGAAAAGCATCACGTCATTTGGTACAGCTGTACTGCTGCGACTGTCCCTTTGCGTTTGCCCGTCTCAGGGTCCTCTGAGGTAAGGCTCTGAGAGTGAGGCCTGCATCACTGACTTTAACTGTGTTCCACATATTGATTTGGCTCCGGTGGTAGCCTCATATCAGGGCTTGCAAAGTTCTCTGACGCATTAGGCCCCATCTCTAATTGAACTTCCTTGAGGCTAACTGGCTCTATCGCTTCAACATGTCAAAATGTATCAGTCAGTTAAATGGAGCTGTAAGATGGAGAACAATTATTACTCTACAGCTAGCCTGTGACCTTGCAGGCATGGCTTGACAAAACCTCCCCCCTCCCTTGTTCCTTGCCCAGGCTAGCCAAATGTTGAGTGTATTACCACACACAGGTTCCAACATGAAATCTCAGATCTGGCAGGGTAGAAAAAACTGCCCTTCTGTCTAGAATTTCACCACTGTTGTAAATTAGAACATTTTGCCTGTTGCCTGGTAAAATTTTACAAATAATAAAATGCAATAAACTGTGTTGTGTTCATTTGTTAAAGACTGGCTGTGACAACCTTGGAAATTATTTTTTATCAGCCAAAGTGATATGAGCCGAGGGTAGATGGACATTACATCAACAAGGAAGCCAGCGTTGTAGTTCTATACATACTGAAAAAATCATACCACCTCATCTGTTAAGCATTGAAACGGTTTATCGAAACGTCACAGAAAGACAAGCTATACCTTAGAAAATCAAGGACAACCGAGGCTTTAAATAGGTAGGTTTGAAAGCCATATCAGTATAACAAAGTCCATTGGACTCACACGGTGACGTCTTGCTCTTACACTAGCCAGGCATGGGTGAAACATATCTCACTGTTCTACAAATGTCTGGGAGAAGCTACTAGCACCTCCAGATAGCTGTAGGGTGAAGTATTGCTTTAAAAATGTAACCATTACACATTATGTACAAAAATACTCTCTGTATAATTACAGCTGTATAATTAACCTTCACTAACACAGCAATTCAATGATATAACCCCAGTTGACATGATTTACTTGATAAACATTATCAAGGTGGTTCTACTTAATTTACCGTAGTTCAATTGCTGCCTTAAAAATGTGAATAAACAACTTACATTGTTACGTTAAGTTGACACATTGATATTTACACTTTCACTGGCTTACAAACTGGAGTTGGAATAGTCATAACTCATGTAATTAGGTCGAAATTTCATAACTCATTATGTTAAGTGGACGTAAATTATAGAAAACAGATACTATAACTTATTCATCAGATCCCTTTTTACAGTGTACTTTACTCCAATATTCCTTCTACATTTGATTTTTGAGTGGCTTTTTTAAAGCCATTCTAGAGACAAATCCGTTTCTATCAAAAGCCAGTGGGGTACTCTTTAATAAGATTGAAATTGATATTCCTTTGAAAGCAAGCTTCTCTGGCTCTTCTAAAATGCAAAAAGAAAAAGTTGGAGTTCACAAAGATATTTCAAAACCATCTCTACTCCTCTGAATTAAAATTGTCTTTGTCTGAAGGTTTAAGAGGCATTTGTATGTACAGTGGATCTCAGATCTCACCCACTTCAGATAAAATCACTGTGCACAATGCAAATAGACAGCGGTGTTTGAGCATCACTTAGCCATGTCAGCTGGCTGAGGGGAGTGAGGGCATATTCCAAGCACTTTCTAACACAACCCTCTTTGCCTCTTGACTATTTACTTAAGTTTAGTAAAAAAGTCTGAGAGATATTTGTACTATGTGCGGTACAAAATGTTTCTGAAGTAAACATCTCTCACAATCTCACTGTCTTTCACTGATTCTATGAAAATCATTGGCACGTCCTGTAGGGATGTCCGCAATCTTTCTCCCTCAAGACGGACAGATTGATGTAGGGCCAGACTGACCTGGAGAGGTTGTTGACACGTCGGTCCATGAATCTTGACCTCAGCAGCCTGTACTTGAATCAGGATCTATGAAATGCCTACCTCCTACTGAGATCTGCCTGTCATTC
>JACXGM010005720.1:21042-34623 GCA_016801145.1 Umbra pygmaea
AGCCAAGAGGCCCATGATCACTCTGGATGAACTGCAGAGATCTACAGCTGAGGTGGGCGAGTCTGTCCATAGGACAACAATCAGTTGTATACTGCACAAATCTGGCCTTTATGGAAGAGTGGCAAGAAGAAAGCCATTTCTGAAAGATATCCATAAAAAGTGTTGTTTAAAGTTTGCCACAAGCCACCTGGGAGACACATCAAACATGTGGAAGAAGGTGCTCTGGTTAGATTAAGCCAAAATCAAACTTTTTAGCAACAATGCAAAACGTTATGTTTGGTGTAAAAGCAACACCCTGAACACACCATCCCCACTGTCAAACATGGTGGTGGCAGCATCATGGTTTGGGCCTGCTTTTCCTCAGCAGGGACAGGGAATATGGCTAAAATTGATTAGAAGATGGATGGAGCCAAATACAAGACCATTCTGGGAATGATGGAGTCTGCAAAAGACCTGAGACTGGGATGGAGATTTGTCTTCCAACAAGACAATGATTCAAAACATAAAGCAAAATCTACAATGGAATGGTTCACAAATAAACATATCCAGATGTTAGAATTGGCCAAGTCAATGTCCAGACCTGAATCCAATCGAGAATCTGTGGAAAGAACTGAAAACTGCTGTTCACAAATGCTCTCCATCCAACCTCACTGAGCTTGAGCTGTTTTGCAAGGAGGAATTGACAAAAATTTCAGTCTCTCGATGTGCAAAACTGATATAGACATACCCCAAGCGACTTACAGCTGTAATCGCAGCAAAAGGTGGCGCTACAAAGTATTAACTGAATAATTTTGCACGCCCAATTTGTCAGTTCTATATTTGTTAAAAAAGTTTGAAATATCCAATAAAGCCTGGTTAAAAGTCAGTGGCGTATTATTCAGATGCATAGATGCATATGTTCAAATGCTATTTTATGGGCGCAAGCTTGGCCATAATGTAGCGTGTGCACAATGTGCAATACATTTTGCTCCACTCATCTACACAGACACAGCAGTTCCCAAAATTGCAACCCATACATTATTAGAAGGAAAATATTACCACACAAGGGAAATTATTATGGTGCACGAAGATGTGAAAAATAGGCATACATCTAGTGTACAGTGTACACTACTGTACACATTTACCTAAATTGTTCAGAATTAATTATTAGCACTTATATACATCAACCGCAAGGGAACCCATTCAATCAAAATACAAGTAATTTGCGATGCAAATAGTAAAATCACCCATGTCTTTGCAAATTACCCTGGCTCAAGCCATGACTAATTTATGCTGGCATACTCTGTCATTCCTGACATCTTGAGGGGAATCCCACCTTGGATGGGTGGCTGTGAAGGGGACAATGGCTATCAATTAAAGACCTGGCTGATGACACCATTTATAAAGCAGTAACAGTGTGTGAAATGCAGTTTTAATTAAAAACACACACAAACACGCAGTGTAGCCCAACTGAACGAACATTCGGAACACTGAAAATGCGCTTTAGGTGTTTGGATAGGACAGGAGGTAATTTACAGCCCTCAAATAGCCACAGCATTCTTTGTATTTCCATAAATCCTGGATGTGTTGATGACTTAAATGAGGATATATTAGACTTAAGGAGACTTGATGTTGAAATGCATGTGTTGTTGCCACTTAACCCAAATGCCCCAGCAGCAGAACGGGAGAGGAGTGCTTATTTGACAGAAGAGTGAGATAAGCAAATTAATCTTGGTCTAATGTTAGACTACATTGGAAAAATATCACCATGCTTTCAAAACCTTGTGATTCAGTGAGAGTGAGCCCAAAACATCGGAAAGTATGTCTTTGTGACATTTCTTAATTTACATTTTGTAAAAAATAAAAATCTATAGCAATCTGCCCTTATCATAGCAATTCACCATGAAACAAGCGTGCCTGTTCTTAAAGGGAACGTGAGATGACGTTCTGATTGGTTTATTGCACATTACGCCCAAACCACACCTGACTAAGGTAGCTACTTTAGATTTGCGTCGGGCGCAAGTGTAATTTATCCCGCGGGCATAATAGCAACAGCGCCCGGGACCCACCCACAAGGTCACTTGCGTTTCGCGTTTGATACTTGCATTGCAGATCGTTAAAATAGGGCCCCTGGTGTCAAATAAAACCTGAAACTTGAAACTACTCTTCTTTCACCCTTAAAATCTTATTGTTTTACATTTTTTATCTTTATTGTTTTTCTCTTTTACTATCATGAATGCATTGCTGTACCCCATAAGATTTTCACTGTAAATCCAGGCACTTACATCTTCTTTTCCTGTACATGTGAGAAATAAACAAAATTTTAACTTAATGTACTAAACGGAGGTGTTCATACCTCTTACACTACAGTGGCCAACAAACAAATTTTAAACATGTTTTAGTTGCAACAGACATGAACCAGTCCAATCCATTTGTTCTGTGTATATTAACAAGAAAGTAATTGTTGTAAGTATTTGTTGATATTGCTGGCTGAGATATAGAGTACTTGACACATATCCATGAAGTAAAAGGCCACAAAACCACCTGATTTACAAATGATAAAAACACACTTTGACTCAACATCTTATGTCATAATAAGGTGTTGTCTATATTTGTAATTAATGTCCACCAAATGGTGCCGTATATCAGTAATGAATGTCCATTCAAGAACTCACATCTTGCCAATTGGAAACAAGTATTCACCAATACCTTGGGCTTCATGTGAATTCATTTGCAGAAATATAGCTGGTGAACATAATCATCCTGTGCATGATCTGACTTAAAGGCTTCCGTGTTGGATTAGCAGTGTGAAAAGAATTGGACTGTATGTACACACAGTATTTAAAAAGTGTTCTTCATTTGTCCCCATAGGGTAACCCTATATCTTTCCCAGACAAACAATTTTTTTTGGTTCCAATGAGAACACTTTTTGGTTACACAAAGAAATGCATAAATGCCTGCAGCGGTATTTGAAAGTCCTGTTTCTTGACAGATTCAGTGTTAGGTGCATAGGTTGACAAGTATTTCCCAAGTCCCACCTACGAGGGAGTTTTTCCTAGCCACTGTGCACCACTTGTGTTGCTTGCTTTTGGGGGTCACGGGCCGGGTGTCTATCAAAGCACTTTGTGACAACTGCTGTTGTAAAAAGGGCTTTATAAATCAATTTTATTGAAACAATGAAAAGGAATAGAGACCTGCACACTGACAAAATCAGGACAAAGACCAAATCTTGGGCTTGAAGTTGCACAGATATTTAATTATGCCCAAAGTAAATATGCATATTACATAAACAAAAAAGTGAAAACATAAAAAAGTTTTGGCCACAATCAGACCATCAGTAAAACAGATCCATGTACTTATGCTAATTCTTTAAAAACATTGATTGACTTTGAATATGTGACCATTAATTGGGCCTTTAATAGATGCTAGGTGTGTGCTTTCCTTCTTTGGTTTGCTTTGATTTAACCCAAATTATTTTTATTTAGTCCACTGTTTACTGCTCTTCATACTATTCATTTTATATTTACAAGCAATTTATTAAATAATTTTTTTAAATATATTTGCCTTAAAAAATTATTTTACATGCCGTTTCTACGAGTTTTACAAACGCTTTCCACTAAGGAGTCTACATGGAACCCATAAGAACTGACAAACAATTTTATGATTATTTCTTTAAAAGTGTAAATTGAAATGACAAGACATTACTCAACAGTAGGAATCCTAGATATTTTAAGGATGACACAAGATAAACACAGTAACAACTTATTGTGTGTCTTTAGAGTAGTTTATTATTATCCGATTAGTAAATGCTTTGAGAATTCCTGCATTGAGAATACCATTGGCTTACAGAAAATTGTTCATTCTGAACAGATAACAGCTACCCCAGGGATTACAGCTCCATACTGCCTATCTGGCTTTAGATTTATCATTAGGTAACATGTTAGGTAGAAAACAAACATGGCAGCAGTAATGTCTTTCTGTCCCACATTGAACGATTCAGTTAACTAGATATGGTGACATAGAGATTGGAGGTGACCAGACCCTAAAACAGTATTTGCCATTATTAAACACATTTTGAAAGTTGCCAATTCTGTTCAATTACCAACTCAAAAATGTACCTTCAGAAGATATTGCTTGTTACGTGAGGAGGATAGAACCCAGATGAATAGTGTTAAATTAAATTCCCCCACTGCTCTGCACGTACAGGGTAGCCAAACATGATGTTGTAATAATATGTGATATATATGTGCATACAATATGTGACCTGTGTAAGGCTATGCAAATTGATGAACAAAGGCTATAAAAAGTACCTGACTCCATGAAGATAAAAGATGGAGAGGATTATTGAAAGCTAGTGATATGTATTGATGGAAAGAATGTATCAGAAACCTAAATAGGCAATTGACATTTATTTCACATTAACGAATGAATACTTATGGACGAATTTATTAAATAAATGTTGGCCTATACACCATTAAACATTTAAAGAAAAAGTAAAATATATATTTTTAAAGATAAATAAAAGAATGAATAAAATATGTAAGATATTTAATGGAGTATTTCTACATTTATTTAATTATTTCTATATTTAATGATTTATTTCACAATTTATTTATTTCATTGTAAAATATGTCATTATTGGAACCATTTTTCAAGGTTTTCCCCTGTGTCGGTGTGTAATGTCAGTGGTTTGCATTCCCCCCACTGCCTTCATTCCTGGATTTCCTCATCTCCTGGACAGTAACGTCCATTCACTCACCTCCATATAAAGACTTCCTGTGATATGTTTTGTTTCCATTACTCACACCTGGTTCCCCTTAGGTCATTAGTTTATGCATTTTGTTCCCCTCTCTTTGCTTGTTCATTGTAGTTCATTTTTCCATGTCAGGAATATATCCTGCATTCCATGTTTGTACATTGAGAGTTTGCTGTGTGTACAAGTTTGTTGTGTTTGTTATTTTATATGTTGGTTTCTACCAACAGTGTATATCAGTTTAATAAATTCTTTCTCATTGAGACATGGACATGGCTCCTGCCTACATTTATTATTCAAAACGTGACACCATATTGCTGTTTGACTAAAGCTTTAGCTATTTTGTCACAATGTGACATACGCAGTTGTCAAAGTTCTTAATTGTTTTCTATTAGAATTTCATCTACAGTGTGTCCTTTTCTAACAAGGCCTACAGCATTTGCAATTACTTTGGGAAATCTCTAAAGATTGTAATATCTTCAGCAGTTTCAAATCATCTGCAGTAAAAAGCATTTACCTCAACAAGGTTGTTTCTCAACTTGCATACTATGTAATTTGAATGTCCAAAACCATAGTACACTTAGAATAATTTGCCAAAAGTCCCCGGATGGTCAACTATGAGTAGTGGATTTTGTAGTATGCATTGAAACCATGCATGCTTATTTATGCTTTTAAATTTTCCTGAAACATTTGTGGAAAGAGGGGAGGTTCCTCCCGCCTTTTCACCATACCAACATTTACAAAAATACAATAATATGCTGAGTTTGCTTAGTTACTTTACAGATTACTTGATTTTAAAACTAACTGAGTTAGATTTACAAGTAAATTTATGAGTTACATTCAGCAGCTGCCGACAACACTCTCCGCCGCATCAACATAAAATTACAACCGATTTTGCCAACACTTACTTTATTGGAAGTGCATTTTTAACAGTAATGTCAACAATGTATCTCCTGACATTTTAAGTTGAACTTAAAAACAATTTCCTGAAAAAATAAATCTTTAAAAATAAATAAATAAAGACAGTCTTTCTTGACCTTGCACATTTAACTGTTAAAACTGTAATGGCAAAACGTACTATTTATAATCTACATTGTTTATAAATGTAACTAATATATTATTTTTAACATGTTTTTTTTTTTCAAAATAATAGCACTCATTTAATTCACTGCAATAATCTTTGGTAATTCATTATAAAGCTGGTGAATTGCTATTGTATTGTGTGTAAAGAAACAATAAGAGTATACGATAGCAAAAAAATTAACATTTTTTTATAACTTTTTATTATTAAGAGTAACAAATATGTTGTACAAACAATTTGGTTGAATATATTGTCAGTGTCTCATGTGAAAACATGATTACATTTGAAAAACATTCACTAGTCTGTTTTATCCAAAATAAACAAATTCTAGCAACATATGAACATGGACACACTACCTAACTATGCAATGAATTAACAATGATTATTATAATGAATTACAAGCACTAATATTTTGAAAAGGAAAATCTGAGTCTGTGTTGCTGGCATAATACTATATTAGAGTGTTGCCAGGCAAATGGTTCTTGCCTATAGCTAGCACCGGCTCTGAATGTCCTCATGCTGAAAACGAGACGCAAGAAGAAAGCAAAAATATATATTTTTACTAAGGAAAATGACAAAAATAGTAACGCACTGTCCTACAAATGTTTATGAAATATTTCCCTAAAACATTTGGGTTCAGGTTGTGGCTTGACTACTTTGAAACTAAAACATATAGTTTATACTGTATCACACCTTTAAGATATCATTATCATACAATCCAGTCAAAATTTGTTTTAAAAACACCATATAATTTATAATAAATAATGTCTGGATTGCTGAATTATTTACACCAACTAGAGCATCTTAACAAGTGATTGGAATTCAGATATGAGTGGTATGGCTTTTGCCATTTATATTATGCATTGATAGATGTAAAAAAAAATACTTTTACTTTATGTACTTAATTGCATTTAAGATCACATATTTACTTTTGGTACTTAAGTACATTTAAATTCCGATACTTTCGAGTTTTACTCTTCACTCTTACTGGAGTAAATCTTTAGCACAGTAGCTGTACTTCTACTCATGTGTCATTCTCCAATACTTTTTACACGTCTTCTGAAGTCCTTCCCTGCGGTCTGCAAGTTGTCAGTGAAGCTGAATATCCCTCTACCTGCCTCTGCAGCCTGTGAATGAATATTTAGCATAGCAGGACTGGTCTTCAGCCCAGAGAGAGCACGGATGGTTTCTCGTAATTTTGACAAACATCTTCCACTGATGATGACCCGCAAGTTTTTCAATTTTAATTAAAGGAAGGAAGAGAAGGAAGCAGAGGGAAAGATGAAGGAAGCAAGAGGACATGGAGAGGAAGAGAGACAAGAGGAGACAGTGAGGAAGGAAGCAAAAGGAGAAAGGAGTTGAGGGAAGAAGTGGGCAATAAGTTAAAAGGAGGGAGCAAGAGGAGAAAGGATTTTAGTGACGATTTAAGTTAAAAGTTCAAACAGCTGCTTCATGTTCAATGTGATGTAGGGATTTCTGTCTTTTTTCTCTCTTTGTAATTTTTTACTTTTGATACTTTTGAGTACATTTTAACACCAGATAAATACTTGTGATACTTAAGTACATTTAAGATGAGCTACTTTAAGACTTTTACTTAACAAATGTTCTCGTGGGTGACTTTAAATTTTACTACAGTCACTTTTAAGATCGATGTCTATACTTTTACTTAAACGTGCAATATGTAATTTTTGGCCGCCAGGGGGCTCTCAATCAAAAGATGTACTTGGATGACGTTGGGAGGTTGCGTGGGATCATGGGTTTTGTTATCGTCGTCAATGACAACCTTCCAATCTAGCATCTCCGGCAGAAAAAATGTTCACTGACAAAGTAATATATTGTTAAAAAATTATAACTTAATTTCACGTTATGTTTGGCGGCTCCCTGGATCTTATAACAACTAGAGCAGTCACAGGTTATATTACGCCATTTACGGGCGACAAAATGAAACGTCCCGTGTCTTCGAATTATATTACAAATTTCTCTGGATTTGAAAGTTAGTGGAAACATTTAGAATAATGTAAGTACACAACTAAGAAATATATATAATATATGTATAGTGATGTTTGCTTTTAATGCAAAGTATGTATTTTGTTATTGTTTTGATTGATATTACATATTGTACCTTTAAGTATGGAATTCAAGTACTTTTTACACCACTGGGTGTAACAGGGCAAAATGTGGAATAAGTGAAGCACTCTGAACACTTTCCAGATGCACTGTATATACTTTAAACAATGTATAGTACATACTTGTAGTAGGTACAGTAGTATGCTAATTGAGATTAACCTAGTCATCCAGTGCACCACAGAATGGACTTGATGCCCTAATCAACTTTGATGGGTGAAAGTGACAGATTCAATGACAGATTCAATAATTACAGATTTTACAATGACTACAACCTTGAAATAAATAAATTGTGAAATATGAAATAAATCATTAAATTTAGAAATACTCCATTAAATATGTGATGTTTTTCATTCATTCTTTTATTTATAATTAAATTTATAATTTATTTCAGTTTTTATTAAATTATTTCATGGTGTATATATTTATTTAATAACATCCAGAATATTCCTCCATAAATACTAGGCAATGGCTCAAATTACTGGGCATTATTTATCATTGCATCGACAACCTAGACATTTCAAATAATTATAACTTACATTTACATAATTTTGCTGACATTCTTATCCAGGGGGACTTGGTGTAATGAGTGCATACATTTGTATAGTTATTGTTGCTAGACAAAGCATAAACACAAAGCCCTACTCAGGTCAAGGGACTAAGGTTATCCAAAAAAAAACAGCAATAAAGAAATATGCACAGGACACAGGAGAAAAAGAAAACAAAATAAATGTATTCAACTGTCCATCTGACCTGCTTAAAACTAATATTGACCATCTACAGATGAAAACAGAATTACCCAGGGGTCACGCACACTTTTCCTGGAGATATAAACATTATTTACAGTCATAGAAAAATACAATCTAAAAAACGTTTGATAACATTAAACAATGTGTTTATGCATTTCAGGCTGTGTTTTAGGCATAATAGTATTTTTATATTTAAAATATATATGGATGGAAAATATATTTTGGTTATCCTAACAAAGCCTGTGTTACAAAATATGTTTAACAGACAGTAGGAAATAGTCAGTGCCTTCTATGAGCTTTCTAAAAATTACTGATATTACTATATTTATATATATATAAACACAATGTAAGCGAGATATTTGTGGACATTTATTAACTGAAATATAGCTTAACAGAAAAACATGGGGGAATCAAAATAGCTGCTGGCAGGTACCCTCTCATCAGCCAAACTGTACTTAATGTGGTCTGTCTGTAAAGGAAACAAAAAACCAGAAACAACAATGTCACATTGTAGTCTATATGTGTGTAGTGTATATATAAACCGATCAGCCGTAACATTGTGACCACTGACAGGTTAAGTGAATAACACTGATAATCTCATTATCATGGCACCTGTCAGTGGGTGGGCTATATTAACCAGCAAGTGTATATTTTGTCCTCAAAATTTATGTGTTAGAAGCAGGAAAAATGGGCAAGAGTAAAGATCTGAGCGACTTAAGGGCCAAATTGTGATGGTTAGCCGACTTGACCAAAGCATCTCCAAAACTGCCGATCCAAAAGATGAGCTACTTTAGCTCAAATTGCTGAATAAGTTAATGCTACTTCTCATAGATAGGTGTCAGAACACACAGTGCATCACAGTTATTTGCGTGTGGGGCTGAAAAGCCGCAGACCAGTCAGGGTGCCCATGCTGACCCCTGTCCACCTCCGAAAGTGCCTAGAATGGGAATGCAAGAATCAGAACTGGACCACGGAGAAATGGAAGAAGGTGGCCTGGTCTGATGAATCACATTTTATTTTACAACACCTGGATGGTCAGGTGCGTGTGTGTCACTAACCGTGGAACATAAGGCACTAGGATGTACAATGGTAGGATGGCAAGTCGGGGGAGGCAGTGTGATGCTTTGGGAAACCTTGGGTACTGTCATTCATGAGGGGATTTAAATTACTTTGAACATGGCATGGTTGTTGGTGCCAAAAGGGCTGATTTGAGTATTTCAAAAAGTGCTGCTGTACTGATAATGTCCTACACAACCATTTCTAGGACAGAGAATGGTCTGAAAAAGAGAACATCCAGTGAGCGGCGGTTCTCTGGGCAGAAATGCCTTGTTGATGGCAGAGGACAATTTCCAGACTGAAATAAAGGCAACAGTAACTCAAATAATCACACTTTACAACCAGGGTATGCAGAAAAGCATCTCTGAATGCAAAACACATTGATCCTTGACACAGATGGGCTACAGCAGCAGATAACCTCAAAGGGTGCCACTCCTGTCAGTTAAACAGGAAACTGAGGCTACAATTTGCATGGGTCCACCAAAATTGGGCAATAGAAGATTGGAAAAACATTGCCTGGTCTGATGAGTCTCCATTTCTGCTGCGACCTTCAGATGGTAACGTCAAGATTTGGCGTAAACATCATGAAAGCATGGATCCATACTGCCTTGTATTAATGGTTCAGGTTGCTGGTGGTGTAATGGTGTGGTGGATATTGTTCACTTTGGATCGACTACCAAGTTTTGTTTAAATGCCACAGCCTACCTCAGTATTGTTGCTGACTCTGCCACAGTGAGGACAGCTGTGTCACTGTCCAGGGTTGGGATTTATATGTCCACCCATGTCAAAATGCTTATTGAAATTTCTGATCATCATTGTCTTATCAGTGATGACAGAATTATGGATGCCTGCACTGAAAAGTTTAAGATTACCAAAAAAAATGTGGGTGTTTAAAGCTGCATTGTGTAGGATCTGCTCCCATCTAGTGGTGAAATTGTATATGACAAGCAACTGAAGCCCCTCGCGTTATTATACCAGCAACGTGAACCTGGATAATTGTTTTATCTTTCAAAACAATAGCGCTTGTTTTGATTCATTGCAATAATAATTGTTAATTCACTACACAGCATGTGAATTGTAACCAAATGCAATTGTACTGTGTGTAAAGAAACAATAAGAGCATGTGATAGCAAAAATAATAATTTAACATGTTTTATTAATAAAAGTAACAAATATGTTTTACACACAATTTGATTGAATAAATTGTCAGTGTCTCATGTGAAAACACGATTACATTTGAAAAACATTCACTGGAGTCTGTTTTATTCCAACAGAATACTAATTTTAGAAAAACATGAACATGGACACTACCTATGCAATGAATAAACAATGATTATTGCAATGAACTACGAGCGCTATTATTTAGAAACGAAAAATCCCAGTTTGTGTTACCAGGTGAACAGACTTTGAAATTTGCAGGCAGTCGTGAGTAATGTCCCCCTGACATTCGTCACGGTGCCACTAGTGTAAAACCGCGTAAGGCCGTGCTTGAATTTCTAGGTATGTCCCTCTTTGGCTAATGTATTTTAAAGATGGAGGCGTAACATGGCTGCCGCAATTCGAGCGGCACCATTATAGGTATTGTAAATGGAAGATTGTACGCTTACAAAAATACTTTGATTATTAGGTGGAAGTTATTACACATGAATGAGCACATATTTTTGAAAGAACAAAGGTTTTTTGCTAAGAATCAACTCAAAGAAATACACAGTGTAGCTTTAAAAAAGGCCCTTCTCACACATTTTTTAAATTTTCCTGCAAAGATTTGTTTTTGCATTTAAATTTAAGCACAAAAATTGATTGCAAATTGTTTGGGTTAAATCTTAAACGTAATTGTTTTCAGTGTGGGTAGCTAATTATCTAGTAGCTTGCAAATCTACAATCGGTCACTAATGCATTATATTATGAAAGTGATTAAACAACATATTCAATGAAAAACAGAAAACACAGCTAACAGAGGTGGTGCTCAATCAGTAGCATGTTTTTGAAATAAGTAATTGAACTAGGCTTAGGACTAGGCTCGCTGCTACTGCCAAGATGGTGATGTGCTGTGTGCTTGCCTATTAAGCAGCTCCCATTTTTGTAATAGCTTTTTGTTAATGTTTTATGATAATTTTTGTTTTCATATTTGCAAGTTTTGAAATGTAATAGTTCAGGTTTATGGAGTGCTGCTGTTCAACTAAGATTTTAGCCACCGAGGCAGAACGTATACATGAGTCCCCAATTGTTTACAACAGAGCACAGCTATTGGACTTATTTCATTCGGCGTTGCTGTATCCCAGGGAAAAGTTAGATATTCCGGATGAGTTGAAAAGCTGATGGCGAGGCGGAAGTTTAAAGCACAAGTCGGCCATCCAATCTATCATCATAGGCAAAGTGAGATAGCTGAATAACAAGACTGAGAAGCTTGAGGGTCTAGTCCGAGGGACAAATAAAGGGAATGTCTTTATTAGTGGTTTTCAGACTGTTAGATCAGACAGGGATAGCTTCTTTTGGTAAGCGTAGGGGAGGTGGCTGGCTCTATTAGTTAACAACAGATGGTGTAATCCAAGCCATATTACTGTTAAGGAATGGTTTTGTAGCCTGGACATTGAGCTGTTAGCCTGATACCTAATTATTCACGGTGGCTGTGATTGTTTACCTCTCACCTTCCGCTGACGCAAATGCAGCGTGTGATGTAATATACTCTGTCATCGCGAGGCTACATTTTTATCATGCCTCTCACTCTGCAACTCTACCCACGTTCAAAATAGTTTGTGAAGTGTCCAACCAGGAATAATAAAACTCTGGAATTGATATATACCAATGTGAAGGATGCATACAACTCTACAACTCTACTGCACTTCCACCACTCCTTAGATCAGATCACAACCTCGTCCACCTCATTC
Source organism: Umbra pygmaea (assembly GCA_016801145.1). Lineage (NCBI taxonomy): Eukaryota > Metazoa > Chordata > Actinopteri > Esociformes > Umbridae > Umbra > Umbra pygmaea. The sequence goes on from JACXGM010005720.1 coordinate 33,673, forward strand.
CAGGAGGACATTGATCCACTCCTGGCAGACCTTGATTAGGGGGCCACAATGGAGGAGCAGCCAGGACAGGAAGCATTTGCCTCGCTGGGGGGAGGCAGGGCCCCGTGTGCACACACCTCTACACCATGGTGGGTATATACTGATATACCACCGCCCACTGGGTCTGGTGAGACAATTGAGCTAATGCTGCCTCCACTACAGCATCCCCTTGATGACGTCAGTGAGGGACAGCCAGAAAAAGAGCAGCCCAGTCAGGAGCACCCCAGTGAGGTGCAGCCCAGTGAGGTGCAGCCCAGTGAGGTGCAGCCCAGTGAGGAGCAGCCCAGTGAGGAGCAGCCCAGTGAGGAGCAGCCCAGTGAGGAGCAGCCCGAGAGGGAGAAGCCCAGTGAGGGGCGGCCCATTGAGGAGTTGCCAGGTTGTTGCAGAAGGCAACAGGCTTTTATTTGAAGCAGGCTTTTGTTAGAGGCAGGCCTTTGTTTCTGATTCCCTCTGTTTGATAAGTATAATTGGCTATATTTTAATGTCAATCCTTGTTCCAGTTTGCCTTTTATTGCTGCATTATGTTGTTAACGCAATCTCAACACTTCTTGTAACCGTTCCAATACGTAGTTGAAATAAGTTGTTGAAAATTCAATCGCTTGCACTGAATGGGAGCCATGTTATTTCCAATGTAGTTACTGCCATCTACATGTACGTTAATACAAACAACACCAAGCTGAGTAAAACATACTGCCGCATTGACTGAAATACCGGTAGGACAATTATACTTAGCGATACTATTTCCTGCTCCCGCGAGCTGCCATTCCGTAAATGTTCTGTCCAACCCAAGTTTCGACTACCCTGAGTTAGCGTTTCAACCTGGTAGTGAGTAGCGTCACTTGTGCTAAATTAGGTTTGGAACAAAAACCTACGGAATGGCAGCTCGCAGGAGCAGTGAGTATCGCTGCTTTA
>JACXGM010005721.1:0-19300 GCA_016801145.1 Umbra pygmaea
GCGCAAACTGCAGGTAGCATATAATGATTTTCTGAGGATACTGCTGAAGAAGTCCAGGAGCAGTAGTGCTAGTAAGCTTTTTTGTGACTTGAGGCTAAGCTGTTTACAGGCCCTCTTGAGGAATCTAATGTTTAAGTTTATGGGTCGACTTGATGAGTCACGAAAATACATTATAGTAAGGCTCACAAGTCCCAGGTGTTGCTCGGTCCGATATCAATCACACCTATGGAAGCATTGGTATGAGTGCCTTTTAAGATTTTTGTAAAAAAAAGGGTGTATTGTATATGTTTTAGTAATGATGTATTTTGTGTGGTGTATGTCCTGTTGTTGGACCTAGAGCCTGTAATAAAGTTTATATATAATTGTTTTGTAGACACAATTACTTTAACATCTCAGGTCCGTTTTCATATTTTGCACCTTACTAAAGAAATGAGCATATCTTTTGCACATCCGTTGTGTTAAAATTGTCAATTTGAATACATTTTTTTTAAAGAAAGTTATGGAAATATTTGTTAGTCTGTTTGTCCGATTCATCGATTAATCGAAGAAATAATTAACTGATTAATCGATTATCCAATTAATCGTTAGTTGCAGCCCTAATGTTTATCTGTCAGGGGCACTAAAATATGGAATAAACTAAATAATGAATTAAAGCAATGTCTTAGCATATTCCAATTCAAAAAGATATTCAAAGAAATTATATTCAAGAGGTATAGAGAAATACAGTGCGATCAATAACCTGGACTTAAATTTAACAATTTGAAGTATGTGTTTAAATATTGTCGGGTAGGGGTTAACACATGAATGTGAAAAGAACTATTGAATATATATTTTTATCGATTATAGATCAATTGTCTTCGTAGACTTGCTATTTTGTTGTAAATTCTTTTCATTTAATATGATAAAAGAGTTTTAAGGGGTAGGAGTACATAAGTTTTACTTCTTCCTACTCCTTTTTGCATGTGTAATTAGCAAATAGTACAAAAATTATTAGTACTAAATTATGGAGTTCTTTTAATTTTTACAGTTTTTATTACTGTTCGTCTTTTGTGATGTTTTATTTTATTTACATGTTCAAAATAAACAAATCAAATCAAACTATTACAGATACCAAGCTCTTTTGCAACCAGGCGTATCGCCCCCAGCTGGAATTCAGATCCATTTTTATGTGAACGCACTAGTCACTAGATTGGGAAATCCTGGGTTGATTTAACGAATTGATAACCACGGTCGTGACATCTCTTATCTAGATCGCAATTGTTAGTGAAGCCCGATAATGAAAAGAAATCCAGGACATGTTGAACTTGCTTCGTAGTATTGGCCCCAGGGCTCTGATTGGTTAGTGTTTGTGTGTGTCTGGTTTCAGGACTCTGAGAAGTACGTGGACCAGCTCCTCTGTCTCTTCAAGCGCTTCAGTAAGCTGGTGAAGGACGCCTTCCAAGATGACCCACGTTTCCTCACCGCCAGGGACAAGGTCAGCTCAATGATTCAACCCCATGTTGGTATGTAATGTATGCACAGGGACAAGGTCAGCTCAATGAATCAACCCCATGTTGGTATGTAATGTATGCACAGGGACAAGGTCAGCTCAATGAATCAACCCCATGTTGGTATGTAATGTATGCACAGGGACAAGGTCAGCTCAATGAATCAACCCCATGTTGGTATGTAATGTATGCACAGGGACAAGGTCAGCTCAATGAATCAACCCCATGTTGGTCCAACACTGGCGTCATGTTGATATGTAATGTATGCACAGTATTTGCACCTGATGGTTGGTTGTCACTACTGTATATATCATTCAGTCTTGTCTTCTCAGGCTTACAAAGCAGTTGTGAATGATGCTACTATTTTTAAATTGGAACTGCCGCTGAAGCAGAAAGGGTAAGACGCTGCATTCTGCCATTTAGGCTTTAAATTCTTCACTGAAATTAAGGTGGATACCTCCACTCTTTTTAACACTCACATAATTCTATTGATGTTGCAAAGTTTTGTAAGCATTTAACAGTGTGTTTTTTATTTTTTCTGACTTGGAAATGTTATTGTCTTTATTGATAAATTAGTTATGTTGTGGCTTCTCCGCGTTTTCCCAAACCCCCAAAATGAGGCAGCGCAAATTGGCATAGCGCTGCATGGGATTTGGGATAGATGAGAGTATTATCTGATCATTTACCTTGCCGCGTTGTTCTCCAGCGACTCCTTGCGTGCAGACCAGGCACCTGTATATTCAATCGTGGAAGAATAGTTAGTGAGTTAAATCATCACATACATGAGCCGACTAAAGGCTTCCATGTTGGATGAGCAGTGCGAAAAGAATATGCCAGCACGGCGACGTGGCTGGGTGAACCATGTGAGCGCCCCTCTCCATCAAGCATCTGTGCAAGGAGTTGCGGAGTTGCGGACGAGGAAAATGAGGAAACATGACAATGTTTTGTCACGTTGTGTATTTAAGACACTGTTCTAAATTGTTTGTACTGCCTGTCGGTCAGGGTTGGGTTGAGGACCCAGCCAGAGTCCAAATGTCCAGAGCTGCTGGCCAACTACTGTGACATGCTGCTGAGGAAAACCCCGCTCAGCAAGAAACTCACTTCGGAGGAGATCGAGGCGAAGCTCAAAGAAGTGGTAGGTGGAAGGAGTTGTGGGCGTGGCCTAAAATGAACTTTTGGTTCAGCAGCCACTTTGCTCTGGAAAAATTAAAAGACCACCACAAAATCATCAGTGTCTGATTTTACCATTGATAGGTATGTGCTTGGGTAAAATGAACACTTTTTTTTCCATAAACTACTGACAACAAATCCAAAATTCTAGATATTGTCATCCAGACCATTTATTGAAAATGACAACTGGTCTGAATAACAAAAAAGACTGAGTGTTGTCAGACCTCGAATAATGCAAAGAAAATAAATTCCTATTCATTTTTAAACAACACAATACTAATTTCGTAACTTAGGAAGTAGTCACAAATCAATTTGATGCTTTCATGCATCTTGGCATGCTCTCCACCAGTGATTCATGTTATGTGACTTTATGCCATTTCTCACACAACTATTCAAGCAGCTCAGCTTTATTTGATTGTTTGATACCACCCATCTTCCTCCTGATCACATTCAAGATGTTTTCAATGGGGTTCATTTAAGAAAAATATGGCAGTGGTCTCTTAGTTTTTTTTTTCTCTTATAATATTGCTCAAATCCCAATATAATATTTTGACTGATTCTAAGCAAAAAAGATGAGATGAACATCTTTAACTTCCCCTTTAAGGGTTGGATGTTACCATGGTAACAGGCTACCATACTTTAATCTGGGGGATTTTACTACTTGATTAGACTGTAACAGGCCTATTCAATAACCGTTGCAGTTCAATTTTACATTTTAAAAGCACTAAAGCCGTTCACATTAAACAAAACAATGGCAGTTCCCTGGAAACAATCTGAGAGATTTTTGTTGGAATTATTCTTTAATGCTGCACTTTGGTAGGCTACAATGTGCGCAATGCTGCGGACATTCTGCATGTGGTTAAGCAAACAATAATTCGTAGTGCAACTAAACATCAGAAATATGTGTAAAACATCAATAGTAGATATGTTTCATATGCTAAGTGGTCACAACTTGCCTATAATCACATTTGACTTATTTCTGTCTGAAAGAACACTGTACTGTATAGAGCCTTGTTTGACCCTCCGCCAACATTGCAGGTGAAATAAATATTCAACCTGCCCAAGCCAGAATCTATACACAGTTGGCGGGTCTTCATTGTATCCCCTCATTGTGGGTCTGTGAGGATGCAGCGGTAATGATACCAGCAGAAATCCTGAATGGCTACGGCCACAATTGAAAACATCAATACGGATGAAATCATATGTATATAGTAACGTAAATATTATATAACAAAAGAACTGACAATGGGAGGGAATAGCGAAACATACTTTTATATACTTTGTATTGTGTGTGTTAATTTGTGCAGTTGCTGGTGTTGAAGTATGTGCAGAACAAAGATGTATTCATGCGATACCACAAAGCCCATCTGACACGACGCCTCATCCTGGACATTTCTGCTGACAGCGAGATAGAAGAAAACATGGTGGAGTGGCTCAGGGTATGGAGTGTGTGTATGTATGTATGTATGTATTTATGAATGTGTGTGTGTGGACAGCAATACCTGTACTTATGTGAAGACCCCACAAGGATAATTTAATCAATTGGACAATGTGACTTTGTGTGGACATTTTACATGTAAAATGTTTTCTCACGTTTTAGTGTTAAATATAGAGGTTTGGGTTAGATCTTAGGGAAACAAGGGTTATGAATGAGAATATATATAATGTTTGTGCTCCAATGTTCCCTACCCTTGCTTACAGGAAGTAGGCATGCCAGCAGATTACGTCAATAAATTGGCCAGGATGTTCCAGGACATCAAGGTGTCGGAGGACCTCAACCAGAACTTCAAGGAATGTCATAAACACAATAGGCTTGCTCTATCAGGTAAGACAGGTTCTGTATGTAAAATGATTCATGTCTATAGTTTGGCCAAACTCCTTCTTTCCAATGGTACCAACCTTTCGTTTCTTGTATGTATGGTTCGGGGCTATGACGCATCGAATTGGAAGTGTCAATCGACCTTGAAAAATGCCTTGCGGGCTGGATCAAAGGATACGGCCCGCGGGCATTATTTTGCCTGAGTTCATTTATGGTTTGTTGTGCTGTGCCCGGAAGCAGCAAATATAAGGGACAAAAGGTGGGTGTGATTACGATGTACATACATGCTGAAAAGGATAGGACAAACACGTTTTGTTTTGATGTCGGATGTAGACGTTAGAATTTTGAAAAATACATTGTATGAGATGGACATCTAAAGTATTTACCATCATTATATCAGTGTATTATCAATTGATATGCCCATATTGCACTCATTAAAAAACAATATTAACATTGATAAACAATACGATGAAGCCTTGTCTACTGGGCCTACTGTAGTTACTGTATGGACATGCAGTATGTTCGGTTGGGGCCCGCAGGTTTAGGATATCACCTCCATTTCCTCTTGGGAAGGTGGACATTTTTTTAAGTACTTCTGAATTTACGTGAGCAACGAAGTCTGGATGGCCTGTGACACAACATTTCTTTAGGTTGCTGATTCTCTGTCTTCCACTTTAGTTATCAAATATCGAAACCCGCTACAACATCGATTTCTGTCGCTAGATGAGGCAGCCTCGTAAAATGGCTTTTTTCTGAACTGTCAAACGAGGCTAACACAATAGGGACATGTCTGTTTCAATTACGTGTGTCTTTACAATCTACAAAAATAAAATAACCACCATACCTCAGTTAGTGTACATTTTTCTGGGATCCATTTTGGCTCCACGGTGCCATGTTTACAATCTTTGGCCAAAAATTGCGTAATTCGTGTTTAATGTTTCAGTTTGCGATTTTGTTTCAAAAGTGCCCTTTCACTTCTATTCCATTGGAGAACAGCAGAGCTTTGCCATCAGCAAGATAAGAGACTTGACTTTCAGTTTGACTGTTGAAGCCCAGCAGATGTTAAGAATTAATCTGATTAAGCCAGCATGGCCTGGATGGAAAACAGGGAAACAATCCCGTTACTGCACGTTCACCCTGTTGCTGTGTTGAGAAGCCTGCGAAAACTCAGAGGAAATGAGCTGGTTAGCTTAATATATGTTCATAATTTCAAGATACGTTTAGTGTGACTGGGGGTGTGGCGCAAAGAAGCCTTTAAGCAGAAGCATTTAAGTAGGTAGTCTAATCCCATGTCTCATCATCTAGTTTTATGGTAAAACAGCACCTCAAAAACTCTAAAATGTTACTTCTCTTAGACTGATTTTCAAAATGATTTTAGTCGAGTGTAGATGAAGACTAACATCTAATATAGTACTTTAACCTTTTATAGTCCACTAACTGGTTTTGCAGACAGCAAAGTTAGCTAGCTAGCCTGCTCCAAAACTAAATTCCATATCCAAAATGGTAAATTCCAAATTTAAACTTTTTAAATTCAAAAGATATCGTGATACATTTACAATGTAGATACAGTACGTTCAAACAATCCAAGGGCAGCAAAAGGCAAAGGATAAGGCTTACACAACAGCCGCGTTTATGGCTAGTTGGTATACTGACATGACGTTAATCCTAAACCACAGATATACTAAGGCCAAAGCAACTACAGTTGCTCCCAAAAGTATTCACCCCCTTGGACTTTTCCAGATTACAAGTTGCAACATAATGTCAACATGGATATAGGCTAATCAGTGTAACAGCCCTTCTCCTGGCTGGTGGTTAAGGGCCCTCTTTTAGGGACCTCTGCGCCTCCTTTTGGACATTACGGATATTCACCTCATTTTCCCATAGGACTCCCTCTAGCCATCTCTGTGCACTCACAGCTGTACTTCATTACAACGTTATTCAGTCAGTCTGGTCACTCATTCCTTGATTGCTAACCCCATATATGCTTTGTGATTTTCGATGCTGTGTGTGTGTGTGTTATTGTTTTGCTGTCCTTCTGTTATGCTGCTCGCTGATGGTTTTGACTCAGTGCTGTATATCATGTGCCATGATATATTCACGTGTTCAACTTGCTGCCATGTTAGGCGAAGACCTGCTTGTGTTATTTTGGCATTATTGTCGCCTTCGTATAGTTGTTTGTTGGCTGTTAAAGTGAGGAATCATTAAAGTCCTGTCTAGACAATATTACTGCTTCGTTGTCTTAATTCACCTACACAGAACATTACAATCAGGAGTTTTTGCCACTGATTAACAAAAATTGTCAATTATGTCAAAGTGAAAAATAAAATAAGAAAATTGCTTTCAAAACAGAAAGTAATTGATTGCATACAGTAAGTACTAGTAACTCCCTTTTCTATTCTATAACACACCTGAATGAGCTTTAATGCAACCAATTTTCTTCAGTTAGTTGAATGAGTCCATCTGTATGCTATGATGTATTAGTGTCATTATCTTCCCTGGTGAAATGTCTTCTGTGTGCATTTAAAAGAAGGTTATAGAAAACTTTCAGAAAGCCTTGTCAAACCAATTTGTTCTCAAATATTCTCAAGTGAAATTTTGAAGGCTACTTTAACCTTATACTTATTGTTTGATTTCAGGTCCTATGTAACTTTTGGAGTAAAAACCCATTAAAATACAATGTTTCACTAATTGAATAGTTTCTCAAAGGTGACACTACCCAAAGGGTATTAATTTCACGGAACAATGCTTCTCTCTTTATCATACTGTATAAAGTACTCCATTCATTTGAAAACAAGTCCCCCTTCCTGTTGTGCAGCGGACTCGGTCAACATCAAGATCCTGAATGCGGGTGCGTGGTCGCGGAGTGCGGAGAAGGTGTTTGTGTCCCTGCCCACCGAGCTGGAGGACTTGATCCCAGAGGTGGAGGAGTTCTACAAGAAGAACCACAGCGGCAGGAAACTGCACTGGCACCACCTCATGTCCAATGGGATTGTAAGTGAAGAGCCCTTAGCACGCAGTCATACGCACACTCAGACATACAGCGCCCTCCACAGATGCAGGGTGGTGAAAGGCGCACATATGGTTCATCCAACCACATGTTGCAGAGCCAAACGATTATTTTCTCATCCAGCTCGGAAGCCTTTAGTCCGATTGTGTGGGATGATTTTGCTCACCAGTGATTGAACTTACAAGTGCCCTGTCTGCACACAAGGAATCACTGGAGTGCGACCTGGCAAGGTAGATAATCCGACCTATCTATCCCCAATCCCGGGTAGCGCTATGCCAATTTGCCCTTCCTCGTGCAAGAGGCCCGGGGAAGTCAGAGAACCCATAGTCAGGCTCGACCACTGAGCCCAGGAGACTCAATGATAATATCATTTTTTTCTTGTGCAATTCTTTGCAGATCACCTTTAAGAATGAAGTGGGCCAGTACGACTTGGAGGTCACCACCTTCCAGCTGGCTGTGCTCTTTGCCTGGAACCAAAGACCCCAGGAAAGGATCAGCTTTGAGAACCTCAAGCTGGCCACCGAGCTGCCTGATGCTGAGCTCCGACGCACACTCTGGGTAAGGTCAAATGTTTTGGTGTCAGGGTTCAAAGGAAGGGTCACAGGGTTACCTGCCTAATTTCATTATCTAAATGCCCAGCTTTTTCTGTAATCGTTTGGGGAGTTGTGAATTTGATTTGAATTTCCACCTGATCCTTTCAACTGAAATTTCTGAACATTTCACAGAAGTTCACAGAATTTTGTTTTCCACTTTCCACATAATTTCCTTGATTTTATATGCAACTAACAACATTTTAAATGTTTGAAACTACCACAATCATTTGTTGTCAAGCTGTAAGTTGGTGCTGAATCATCTGTTGTCTTCACATCTTTTTTTCTATACAGCTATAAAACAAGATGTGCTTGTAAGGACCCTAGTTTTTCATAGACAGAGTCTTGTCACCTTTGTTCAGGCCACTTATGTCAGTACTTGACTATGGTGATATACTTTACATGCATGCTTCAGCGTTTGTCTTGAAAAGTATATATGGTCAGGCTTTTGTACGCATCATTGTATTTTATACACTTCAGTCAGATGGGATTTATTGTCTTCAAGAAGGTCCAGACCCTGGTTGATGTTTGTCTATAAAGTGGTCCTACAGAAACGACAAATTATTTCTCCTTAAAAATGACCTGGAGAAATAGCACTTATTAAACACGTTCACAAGAATGGTTGGTATTAGAGACAGCTTAGGCACACTCAGAAGAAGGTCAAACTTAGTTGGTCTACCATGTCTCCACTCTTGGAATGTCTCCACTCTTGGATGATATTCAGTTGACAACCACTGTGCCTATAGCACAGTTAAAAAAGATGTTGATTAACTGTGTTTGATATGTTTTTAAAATCTATGTTTTTTTGTAATACAGGGAACCACTGCAAATGAGAGCTTAGGTTTCAGTTTGTTTTCCCTGTATAAATAAAATAAAATGAATTACATTTTTCTAGTACTTTTCTCTCTTTCTTTTCCTCCTTATTTCTTCCCTGTCTTACCTTTTCCTGCAGTCCTTGGTAGCGTTCCCGAAGCTAAAGCGACAGGTGTTGTCCTACGACCCAGCTGTGAGCTCTCCCAAAGACTTTGCCGAAGGATCACTGTTCTTCATCAACCAGGAGTTCACACTAATGTAAGTGTTCTTTAAAGCATAGGTCTTCAACACTCTCCTCAGGGACCCCCAGATGGGCCAGGTTTTTGTTTTAACCCTGAAACGGCAAACCTGATCAAATTAATCAAAGGCTTAATGTGTAGTAGGTAGGTTTGCAGTTTCAGGGTTAAAACAAAAACCTGGCCTACTGGGGGTCCCTGAGGAGAGGGTTGAAGACCTATGCATTAAAGGAAGTGTTCATTTATCTGAGTGTGAACAGTTAGGGTTGAAAACCTGCCTTTGCAATGCCATAAAGTTGTACCCCCTTTCAGTATTTTGTGTTCATGCATGTCCAGAAAAAACTCCAAGGTCCAAAAGAGGGGGAAGATCAACTTGATTGGCCGGCTTCAGCTCACCACAGAGCGAATGAGGGAGGAGGAGAACGAGGGAATTGTGCAACTCAGGATATTGAGAACTCAGGTACTCTTTAACCTTGTCATTGACACGAAACCATTTTCCATTGATTTACTGACTCATTTTGAGGCAGTGGAAAGGAGACTAGATACTAGACATTCAGGAATACAATTTAGCTTTACCATCGCTCTGTCTTCTCCTTCGACATCTCTTTCTAGGAGGCTATAATACAGATCATGAAGATGCGCAAGCGGCTCACCAATGCCCAACTGCAGACAGAGCTGGTGGAGATCCTGAAAAACATGTTCCTGCCCCAGAAGAAGATGATCAAGGAGCAGATGGAGTGGCTCATTGACCACAAGTACATCAAGCGTGATGAGACGGATCTTAACACCTTCATCTACATGGCGTAGCGGACAAATCTTGTAACGCTGCTGATGTGGGTCAGTGTCGACACGTAACGTTCTGACGTCGTTTAACCGTGTTGACTACGCATGACGGTGGTGACATTGGGGATTATTCGGGCCTGAAGGACAATAAAATGTTCCCCGGCCCAACCCTTTTCGGAAATGTTTTTCTCTTTTCTTGGGGGTTTTAATCCTGACATCCCTTTGATTAAGAAATGTTCTGTTTCATGGGGACTAGGTTCATGACTGCTAATGCAGTGTTTAAGAGGTGTGGATGGGTCTGCTCTTTGGTACGACCACCACGTAGACCCAACCCCTTCCCCCGCCAACAGACATCACATTATCATTGGAGTGGCATTAGTTGGTCTTAGGTAGAACAAAAACCACATAAGAATAAACACTAGAAGAATCTGTTTTCTTCTATCTACAGTCCATGTTTTGAGCCTGTTCAACACTAGTCGCCGAACCTGTTCAACAGATTGAGCTGTGTCTCCTGGCCTCTAGTTCAGCCAAGCAGTCTGACATGTTTTTGGTGGCCAAAGGTTGTAAGGAACAAAGCACTAAGACACTGACTCTCCTATCACATGTGGTCCTGTGATTCAATTCCTGGACACTCAAGGCTGGTTTCTCCAGACCCAAAGTATGACTAGCTCATAATAGTTTTGCCGGTCATGTTTCCGACACGACAGTCGTTAAAAACACCTCAGCGCATTCGGTTATTCCCAACTCGGCCACCGTAAGTGTTCGAAATTTCGAAAGGTGCCGTCAACTTAACATTTTTTAAACTACAGCTAGAGGCGTTATGTTGATTTTCTGATCTTTATTTTGTCCAGTTTTATTCTTTATTCAGTTTTGATTCAAAGATTGACTCGATGGGGGACCACATGGCATAGTGAGCCAAGTCGATGCATTGCAGGACAGTCTACGATAGTCATCGGTTCGAGCCTGACTATATGTCCGATTATTTATCCTTGTGTTCAGATTGGGTGCCTGTAAATTCAATTGCGGAAGTAAAGTTGGGGAACATAGTCATTCTGTGCATGATCTGATTAAAGGCTTCCATGTTGGGTGCAAAAAGAATTGGTGGCTCGGGCGACGTGGTTGGATGAACCATGTGGGAGTCCCTCATCCCATAGATCTGTACAAGGAGTTGCGGAGCTGCAGACAAAACAGGATTAGAGAGGGAATTGGGAAGGGAGGAAAATCAGGAAAAATCACAAAGAAAAAAGATTAACTAAAAAAAAAAAAAAAGGTTCAGAGAATCAATGTAACGCCTACAACTGTAGTTTCGAAAATGTTATATTGACGACACTGTGCAAAATTCCAAACACATACGTTGGTTTAGTTGGGATGTACCGAAAGCGATGAGGAGTTTTTAGTGACTGTTGTGTCGGAACCTTGACCGGCACAACAATTTTGAGCTGTTTTGGGGTGTGGAGTGTTTCTTTGAGGACTATGTTTAATTTGGTTGCGGTAAAGCACTTCCACAATATTGACCAAAAGCACCTAAAACCTGAGCACTTTGCATATTTATCAAGTACACCTGATAGGATGAATCAGGTCACTAGAATGTAAAGCAATCATTATATTGGTGATCACACAATTAATCGGTTCAGATCAACATGCAGTTTCAAAGTGTAGGTTTTAGGGTTCGGCTTAGAATTGGGCCAATGTCTCTTACTTTCTTCCTTTCTTACCTTCTTCCTTTCTTACTTTCTTCCTTTCCACTGACTTCTTCAGGTCCGCTGAGCCCCTGTGGGAATAGGTGTTCTTGACATGTTGTATTATTGTGATAACTAGCTCTGCTCCAGAGCTTTTCCCTACAGCTCAGTATGAGCAAGTAGCTTGTAAACACACTGACCCAGAGCTAGGTAATAGCCAGGCCCATTTAGAAAGATGTATACGTACATCTCTATATGTGGCTCAGATGGTAACTACTACAATATGCGCCCCAAAGGAGAATATAATGTTAAGTGGTTCCTTGCCATGAAAGAGACAATACAAACTATAATCTGTGAATTACATTAGTTCAAATGTCAGTACAAATTTCAGATAGCGCAAACCATGTTTACCTAGCAATGGCTATGTTAGCTAAAATTTGTGGTGGATTTTAAACAAACTGAATCATGAATGACAGGTTTTTTTGGCCATATACATACAAATTGAATGGATAGAAAGGCCCTTGAACTGCTTGGCGCGGTCGTTCGATTAGTACACAACAAGATGGCGACTGTCGTTAGTTGTCACGGTAACAACACGCGAATCGGTTTAATGCGGAAGTCGGCCGCTAGATCTTTGCAATGGTATGGTACGTATAAAAATGGCTGCTGCACTGACCATTCTGCTACATTGATTTAAATTGGAATGGCCTTTCTATCATTTCATTTCTATGGACATATACTTTTTTAAGGTAAGGAGCCACCTAATGGGAACTGTTTTAATACTAAAATTCCCCTTTTAACGGGTTTACAGAAAGATGTTACTGAAACTATGAAATAAACAGCACCTTATTACAAAACCTTGTAGGACCTTGAACTTTGCCACAACCACACATCCCTGGAAACCCCTGTGCAAGAAGGCAGAATCATATTTCACTTGCTACGGCTGGTTTTGTAAAAATGTAAACGCATTACAATGTATATAAGGGACGCTTTGGATAAAAGTTTGCTAAATGGTACTCTATATATTATTTTCATACTGAAGTATACAGTTGTGCTCAAAAGTTTGCATACCCCTGGAGAATTGTAATAAATGTACAATTTTTAAAGAAAACATTAGTGAGCAGGCAAAATAAATAGTTTTAATTTCTCTCTTATAGTCATATTCAACTGTGAATGGCACAATCATAACACAAAACATGGCAAATAAGAAAATAATGAAATTGACCCAGTGCAAAAGTCTGCATACCCTCAGTTCTCAATACGGTGTATTGCCTCCTTTAACAGCAATGACAGTTTGCAGTCATTTGTGTTAGTTGTTTATGAGGCCCCAAATTCTTGCAGGTAGTATGGCTGCCCATTCGTCTTTGCAAGTCATGCAAAATCGTTGATCGTCTTACATGAACTGCACGTTTGAGTCTCCCCAGAGTGGCTTGGTAATATTAAGATCAGGAGATGCCAATTCCAGATCTTTCATCTTTTTCTGCTGTAACACCTGGAGGGTCAATGTGGCCTTGTGCTTAGGGTCATTGTCATGCTGGAAGATCTAAGAGTGTCCCATGCGCAGCTTTCATGCAGAAGAATGCCAATTGCCAGTATTGTCAGATAACATCCTGCAATCACCTTGCCATCAATTTTCACAAGGTTCCCCATGCCTTTAGAGCTCACACCCCCCCAAAACATCAGTGAACCACCACCATGGTTCACAGTGAGGATTGTATAATTTTCACTACAGGCCTTGTTGACCCCTCTCCTGACATAGCGCTTATGGTCGTGACCATAAAGCTCTCTTTTGGTCTCGTTACACACAGTGTGCCAGAAATTGTGAGGTGTGTCAAGGTGTTGTCGGGCATATTGGAATCAGGGTTTTTGTGGCACTGGTGCAGAAAATGCTTCTTTCTCGCAACTGAACCATGCAGCTCATATTTGTTCATGTGTCGTCTTATTGTGCTCCTTGAAACAACCACACCATCTTTTTCCAGAGCAGCCTGTATGTCTCCCGAGGTTACCTGTGGGTTTTTATTTGTACCCCGAACAAATCTTCTTGCAGTTTTGGATGACATCTTTCTTGGTTTTCCTGACCTTTGCTTGGTATCAAGAGATCCCTGAATCGTCCACTTTTTAATTAGTGATTGAACAATACTAACTGGCATTTCCAAGGCTTTGGATATCTTTTTATATCCATTTCCAACTTTATGCAGTTCCAGTACCTTATTACGCAGGTCTTTTGACAGTTATTTTCTGCTCCCCATGGCTTAGTATCTAGCCTGGTCAGTGCATCCATGCAAGAGCTAAAAAACTCACTGACTATTTCTACACAAATGCTAATTGTTATTTAAAATGCCACAGGTGTGGAAAAATAACCTTTAATTAACATTTAATGTTTTTTTGTAACCCTGTGTGTCTGTAACAAGGCCAAACTTTAAAGAGTTTGTAAACTTTTGATTAGAGCCAGTTGGGCGATTTCTGTTATCAGTATGATTTTCAAAGGTGCGGAGCTACTGTGTGATAATGGCTTCATATGACCATTATCCTTACATAACAGTCAAAACAGTCAAAATTTGCATGAACAGTCATATTGTCAAAATCAATGCTGAAATTTCACAATTTCTGCCAGGTTATGCGAACTTATGAGTACAACTGTAGATGTGAATGAAAGTTATGGGTCACTCAATAACCATGCCTCAAAAACAGAAATAACTACCTTTACATATCCCAACAAGCATGTATACCCTGTTTTAAAAAGTCCCTAAACTACTATGATATAGATATTTGAAAAAAATGGCTATAAAGCTGTCACCCCATTTTATACAATTGAATATCTCTGAATAACTTGTAAAAGGTGCAAGAGGACCTAACACTGTAGCATGTATGGATTCATACAAATCCTAATGTCAGGATGACAAACTACTTCTAAGGAGAATAGCTAAGGTTTTATCTGCCCCTTAAATTATTTAGTAGTTGCACACAAATATAATGTATTAGTTGGCCCTTTAATGGATCTGATTGCTGTTTATCAGACCCTATTCTGATTTTGCAAACATTGCTACTTGCGGCAAATTCATGATCAAGCGGTACATGTACATGGAGCTTGAGAACATTTCACACTACTTTTCAGAGGTGGACATTTACTTGAGTAAAAGTACTTTTCTGAGTAACTCTGAGTTCACAAGTTTTGAGGAGTCCCTACTTAAGACCAAATTGATCAGGTAAAGGGAGTTAAAAGAATTAGAAAATGCCATGGATTGTTTCATACTGCAAGTCGCGCTGGTTAAGAGTGTGTTAAATGACTAAAATGTGAATGAATCAATTGATTCAACAGTTTGAGCGTCGGCTTAATAAGAGCAAGACCAAAGGAACAACCCGAATATAATTAGCATATATTCTTACACTTAATTAGAGATCATTGTTAAGGAGCTACCTCAGATGGCTAGTCATAGTTTTACTTGGGCTATACTTAATACTTTCAATGACAGGTAAACAACCACGACATCATTTTGATTGAATATAGCAAATTCATTCCAAAATCTCCCGCTTTATTATAAAGGTCATGTTTTGTTTAAGAAAATGTTTCATTAATGTTATATAATTCAAGTTTACATGTATTTCATATATCTATAAATAATTTAGTCACATTGAAAAGCTCTATTAGATGCTTATTGTTAGTTATTCAACAACCATTTATGTGCAGCTAAAGGCATCTGCAAGTAAAACGTGAGAGGTCTGGGTCAAATTCTGCCAGAAAGATTGTTTTTGCCAAATGTTCAATATGTGTAGCTATTCAAAGCCTGTGTAAGTAGTGGAGGGGCTAGCCAGAGTATACTTTGACATTCACTTCTGTTAAATGTTAAATATTCTGTACATCCTTCTCAGAATACGTAATTCACATAGTAATAGAAAACAAATACACAATATGTAAATATTAAACAAAGTTTAGTTTGTAATTTAAGACATTTTGAGCAAAATATTTTAAGGATTGTGTCACCTGCATGATAAGATTTCCAGTGAGACAAATAGGATGGAGGGTTGAAAAGGACCTCAGCGTAACTGGCTGCCTCATCTCACTCAGGGACATGTACAGTAGCGTATGGGGGGCTCGCACATGCTCAGTTCGCTCCTGCTTTTTGTAGGCTCCTCCCTATTGCTCCTCCTTCGCGTGCGCGCGAGGCAAGTGGAGAGCGAGATCTCAAGCGGATCAGAGGGGGGTGCGTCGCGCAGGCAGGACCGAGGAGGAATCACAGCAGCCCCGGCCGGGACTGCCAGACCTGACCCGCTGGATCCCCGGAGGAACAGAGAGAACACTTCACCCTAGGGAGAGGAGCACTGTTCAGGTAACAGGAAAACAACACAGCTTCAATTGCATTAAGACCTCGCGGTTGATGCAGGTGCAGTGTAATCCGCGCAATACTGTGTGGTTGAGAAGGGGGAACAGACGACCGTGGTTGGATGGGAAAATACATTTGACTAGACATGCGAGGTGTTATCGCATCTTTTTCTGACCGCAAACCACTCGCATACGAGGACATGACTCCATTATCACCTGATGTATGCCTGCCCGTTCGCATTCTGTGCACGACGCGATCCGCTCGAGGGGGCATGGACCGGACGCGTACTGTAGGTGACAGCGCGCGCGACAGTTGTCTAGGATTTGCTGTCCACAACAGGCTATAGGTTACCAAAACATATTATCCCACCAAAGAATACCATATGCTACCACTGTAGTAAATAGCCTATTGCAACCTTGATTTTTTTGACGATGTCCCATTTCATCTATCATATTTATGCCATTCTGAACGGCTTGCACTGAAGTGGCTCTGATTTTAAAACCGACTCGAAAGATGCTAGCTTTTGTAAACCTGGCAGGACCAAGTTGGGAATAGTCGGGTCGTGAGACACCAACGCCCATCCCGTCGTCTCCCATATTCGTACTGTAGAAACCACAGCTGCCCCCCAAATTAAAGATCTTTAACACAGGCCAAGGCCAAGACCTTAAATTCTTCAATTGACCAGTTTAATACAGTCATGTCATGCTGTTATAGGAAGATATCAATTGTCAGATAGGTCATGTCGAACACAAACAGTCCATTGCAAAATAAGAAGTATATCAACCATACGCCAGACTGGCTTAAATATGCCAAATATCAGCCATATGTCAAACAATAGTCTGTCACCTGTCAGATTCATTAACATCAACACCCCTGGATGAGACATACTGAAGTCCATGTGAAATAATATAGCCTACTGAAAACTGGTCTATTCTGGTCTTTTGTTATAACAAATAAAGGGCAGGCTTAGCCAATGATTAGGCATTAGTAACAACGTAGGTCGGAGTGATGGATGAGGAGGCTGCTAAGAACAATCAAGTACAACACTCATGTATTATGTAGAGATGAAATGCTTTATCGAATAGAAATCTCATATCAAACTTTATTAACACACATTATAAATGTTTCATGTAGGCTGCATCGAGCAGCTGGGTCAAGGGTTTTGCACGTTGAATGGAGTCCTGCTATAGTACCTTCTAGGCCACATCGTTACTCTACATCTGTCATCTAAGAATCTGCTAATAATATTCAAAAACATGTTTTTTTCACTGCATAGATTAACTAAATCATAAATAATAAATAAAACTGTAGAATTGTCTGGAGCCAGAGCTATAGTTCGTCTTAGTAGGCGCCATCTTGTCAAATAAGATTGGGAATTGTTTCAGATCTATTCATTATATTTCTATCTGCAGCGTTCAGCTCGTTTAACTTCCCTGATTAGGTGCCTTGAGGGAGATGCATGTATTGGGTATGTAGTGGCTGGCTAAGGGAGACTGCAGATATGGAGAAAGGCATAATGCTTCTGGCTGGGATAGCCCACATTTAGGAGCAGGGAGGGGGAGAGGGGGAAGGCCCTGCCAGCCCGTGTTGCACCCCTCCACCAGCCCAACAATGCAGGTATCTGCTTGTGGTGCACCCCTCCACCAGCCCAACAATGCAGGTATCTGCTTGTGGTGCACCCCACCACCAGCCAACAACAGCAGGATTCCGGTCTCTCTCTCTTTTTTCTCTCTTTGCCAACACACAGTCATGGAGATGCAGGGATCTCTTTCCCTGCACTACCACATCACCAACAAGAGAAAAGGAGGCTCGGTCTGTCTTCCTCTCTGCACTCTCAATGTTTTTCGTTCGGTGCACTTCCACCCCACCAGACAGATGGCAAGAGGACCCCCCCACAGACACACTCACATTATAGCCCTCTGTACTCTCCCTCTCCACCAATAAGAAACAGAGATTTTTCTTGTTCTCTCTCTGTCTCTTCGAATTACGTTATTGTTCTTCCAGATCCATCGCTGTAATCAGTCTGTCAGCAGAGCACACTCCATCAATCCATATCTCCGACAGGATCCCTCTCGTGGCCCAATTGGTGCACTGTTGTAGGCAGGAGGGTATAGGTTGTGAGGCAGATCAGCTGGAAGCCTGAATTGCAGAAAGATTTTATTGGCTGCTTTAATAGCTTTAGTCCCCTGCTAATGCTGGTATGGATTCTAAATGAGTTGAGGGAATAATATTCCTAGGACAGAATAGGTCTGTGTGCCAGAGTAGCACATGCTCTTAATAGCTAGACTAGGGACATTTCTGCATGGTTTGTTTATCATTATTGCAAGATTATGATGACATAATATTAAAGGTGCTATTGGTAGAATTTCTGTAGAATTGTTTGTGAAAACAGAACTACTTTCTCTTTGAGTTTGAGCTTCCATAAGCTGTAGAACATGTATGTCGTGATATTTGAAGATCGCAGATAGCAGTTTAGATGGGAAAATTATTTAATATACTATGCAGTGCATTTTATTGCCTTTTGAACAGGGATTGTGATGAGGACGTGATGGATTGTGCTTCCACAGTGTTTGTCAATGGGCACGCGCCAGTCCGAATTTAATGACATTTACACATTTTAGGCTGTGCTTTAATGTGTAACAAAACACTGCATAATGTAAGGAAAAATATCCCATATAAATCCTTTCATACAATTTTTTATATTATGAAATACAGTTTTTACAGTGTTTGTAAGCTGGTCACTTGAAAGTGAAAATAGTTATGTTGTTACAGCTCATTCTACAAATAGCACCTTTAATGTACAGTAATACCAGTAGCTTAATGTTACCTCATAAACTGCAGACATGATTGTCTCTTAAAGCAATTGGTCAACACTTCAGGGATATGATGCAGTCTACTGTCTAGCAGTTATCCAGTACTGCTGTTATGCTTTGATTTTTAGCCAACAGATAAGCCTGGTGGATTGGAATAATGTCAGTAGAAGAACTTGCCATCTTCAGATAATATGTTGTGCTGACAGAGGCTTAGGAGAGATGGAGAAGTGAGGAGACGGACTAGGCCAGTATCAGGTGTGATGTACCTTCAGAACTGGTAATTTAGAACATTTCTGAACACCTTGATTCAGGAGAATCCCTGCTAAATGTTGGCTGGAAGAGCTCTCTGTGACTCTCATCATGCATCCTAAACATAACTTAAGAAAGCTAATTTAAGTAAACTTGGTACTTGTCTCAGGACCTCACCCACACATTGAACAGCTTTGCTTTGGAACCCGGAAGAGGAGTGCTTTTTAGGGGCTCTTGGTTGAATGTAGAGATACAAGAACACCAACATGTTTTTACATTGTGATGGGAACCCTGAAAAGGAAATATCTTTTTAGCTCAGAAAACAGTATGTA
>JACXGM010005721.1:19400-34523 GCA_016801145.1 Umbra pygmaea
GACTAGTTATGCTGATGACTGACTAGTTATGCTGATGACTGACTAGTTATGCTGATGACTGACTAGTTATGCTGATGACTGATTATTTATACTGATGACTGACTAGCTATACTGATGGACTAGTTATGATGTTGACTGACTAGTTATACTGATGAAGGACTAGTTACACTGATGGACTAGTTATAGCATCTTGCTCAGCACCATTTTTGCTTTGGGGCTGAGTGGCTCTAGTTAAGAGGTATGCTCTCACAACATTTTCCTACATTACACAAAGTGGCCATGGCAAACACATAATTTGTTATCATTTCTGCATATCATTTCACAATTTAATTGTTCCAAAATAAGTGAACCTAAAATCTGACAGACATTGGTGAATTAGTTTAATAGGGCAAGATGAGCAACATGTGATCGCTGTGATCGCTCTGATCGCCAAGGTGATCGCCCTGCTGAAACCACACAAGCTACGCGATGACCCAAGGATACCGGCCTATCTCACTGCTCTGCGTTCCACACAAGCTCCTCGAACGTCCTTTCTTGAAACGTCATATACCAGTAATGGCCCCCCAACTGCCCAAAGAACAAGCTGGCTTTTAGAAGCGGTAGGTCAACAACAGATCAGGTGACCCTACTGTGCCAAGACAGAGGACAGTTTCCAGGAAGGTGGAAAGGCTGGCACTGTCCTACTGGACCTCACAGCAGCATATGATGCTGTATGGCTGCCCGGACTACATGTGAAGCTTCTTGAAACCATCCCAGACCAGTGCATTGTGAGCTTTAAAATGGAGATGCTGAGTAACCGCAGCTTTCGTCTACACACCAGTAATGGCCAAAGCAGCAGGGTGAGAGCTCAAGAACGGTGTCCCACAAGGGTCAGTGCTGGCATTTATGCTCTTCAACATCCACATCCACAATCTACCTGCTACACATTGGAGGAAGTACGGATTTGCAGATGACCTTGCCATCTCACTGAGCAAGCCATCCTGAGAAGCAGTAGAGGAGGGCCTCTCTGAAGACATGAACATCCTGTCTTCATACCTGAAGAACTGCCGCCTCAAGCTTAGAGCTGGCAAGACCGTATCATTCACATTCCACCTCTACAACAAAGTAGCGTCCCGTGAAAATAACATCATGGTTGACAACACCCGGCTACGGCACCAGCCCTTCTCTACATATCTTGGTGTAAAGCTTGATGGAACACCGTCATTTAGACAACACCTGGACACGGTCGGGGCAAAGACAACTTCCCGTGCCACGCTGATACGGCCCTTAGTCGGCACCACATGGGGAGCATCCACAAAGATGCTTCACATCTCCACCGAGGCCCTGGTGTTCTCAACTGCTGAATACTGTGCTCCGGCCTGGCGCCTTAGCCCCCATGTCATTAAGCTGGACATAGTCCATATGGCGGTGTTGAGGACAATCTCCGGATGCCTACGAGCCACTCCAACCAACTGCCCGTCCTCTGAGGAATTGCCCCTGCAGGGGACAAGCGAGGAGCAATGCTGGCTCTTGCTCAAGTGGCACAGGCGAGTGAATATCACCTCCTCCACAAAACCGCCACAGAGACACCACAGTGCATGCGCCTCAAGTCCCAGCAACCTTTTGCCACAAACGCCCAAGAACTGCTCCGCAATACACCAGCCGAAATCTGTAAGGTCAAGGTGAAATGGAGTGACCAGTGAAAGTCAGCAGATCCATCTTGGCTACACTGCTACGTTGAAAACCCCACGGATGTTCCTGGCCAGCACCTGCCCAGGAAGCAGTGGACAACCCTCAACCGCCTGAGGACAGGTGTGGGATGTTTCAGGGCAGCAATGATGAAGTGGGGCACATCATCAAGAATATGTCGAGACACATCATCAAGAATATGTCGAGGCACATCATCAAGAATATGTCGAGGCACATCATCAAGAATATGTCGAGGCACATCATCAAGAATATGTCGAGGCACATCATCAAGAATATGTCGAGGCACATCATCAAGAATATGTCGAGGCACATCATCAAGAATATGTCGAGGCACATTATCTTCGTACTATACTAACCTTTATTTACACTGAGCACCATCATTCATTGGACAGTGACCATTTCTTTGTTATTATAGAGTAGTACAGAACCAAAATAAAGATTGGTCACTGTCCAATGAATTATGGTGCCCACTGTATTAGCCACTAGCGTGGCTAGAATAAAAATAACTACAAATCAATTTTGTCATAACTTGAAATTTGACTGCTGCTATTTGTAATTCTATAAATTCCCTAACTTGGCTGCCCCATCTGATCACAAATGTTTCTCTATTTAAATGCCTGTTAAAGCACTGGCAACAGTATGTTTAGATAAGAGTAACTGGACAAAATAGGACAGGTCTGAACAGTCATTTCATAGTAACAGGATATAAACATACTGCGGGCATTTTGTAGTCTCATAAAATGAGTGAATAGCAACAAGTAATGGGGTTTGAAAAAGGATGATTATTGTGACTATTTTTTAAATTCACCTGCATTAGTTGTCAAATTATTTCATGTTTGTTGAAGTAAGCACAACTGTTGACAATTCTTGCCAATATGTTGAATGTTATTCAGTAGAAAATGTATGTTACAATAGATACAATCAGGGGCGCTGTAAAGGGGGGGTAAAGGATGACGATTCTCGGGGCCCATGACTAAGAGGGGGCCCAGAGAAGCCCTGTCTCAGCTGTGTTGGGGGCCCTGTCAAGATTCTTTTCATGGGGCCCATAATCCTTAGCAGCGCCCCTGGATACAATAGCTAGGTATGAAGTAAAGATACTGTATTGTTATGGAAAAATTTGTATGCCTACTATTAGCCTTTTAGACCTGTGATTTGAAATCAACTTCGATCCAATGAATTACGTTTAACTTTGGACCTTAATGCTCTAGGTTACAGCTGAACCCAATAATAAAAGAGAAAGTTGTCATACCTTACCTCTCTGCTCCGTCCACCCACCCGTTTGCACTCTTGTAGCGTGGGAGTATGTGGGCGTATGCCGGCATGGGGTTATTACCACTGCAGTCACCATGGAGTCTCCACTGCACCATCTGTGTCATATTCGGTCTCATTCTGCAGCCTCTGGATTTCCTCAGGTATTCAGCTGAAGCATTGACTCAGTGAGCCTAGATGAAATCAGCTGGCTTTATCAATATTCATGTAATTATGATATCAAATGTCAGGTTTATCCATCATTAAAATGGGTATTTATAGCAGATGTTGATAGTCTCCATGTAAGATAACTACTTTGAAGAGTACACATATCCAAACAAAATAACTAGCAAGTGTTTCCTCTTATTCCAAGTTTTGTTGCCATATGGAGACACTAATTCATTTTTAATTCTTGTGTGTTAACTCCCCAACATTTTCCAGCAACAT
Organism: Umbra pygmaea; assembly: GCA_016801145.1. Taxonomy (NCBI): domain Eukaryota; kingdom Metazoa; phylum Chordata; class Actinopteri; order Esociformes; family Umbridae; genus Umbra; species Umbra pygmaea. The sequence continues at coordinate 22,785 of JACXGM010005721.1, forward strand.
TATTTTCATGTTACTGAACATAAACATAAAAGAACCAACACAAATTGCATCAACACATGCAATCAATGTAACATGACTTTTGTCTGCTTCATGGTATCTCCATACCAGTGTCCCCATGGCCGTGCCCTCTTCTCTTAAACTAACTAATGTCACTTTGTCTTAATCGTGATTTTACATGATCTTTCCTATAATGTAATCCCTGACAACTCTGACATTGCAATGTTCAGAATCACCTTCTCTCGTTGTTTAATTTTATATTGTATGTCTGGTGAGCAGTGTTGGGCAAAGTTACTTTTAGGATTACTTTTCAGTTACTTGATTTCACAAGTTTTGGGAAGTGCCTAATTAAGAAAAAATTATCAGGTAAATGGAGTTCATATCTTAACAGTTACCTATAAAACAAATAGAAAGAGTAAAGAAAATATCAATCATGGTCACCAGTAAGATATGAACTCCATTTACCTGATCATTTTGTCTTAATTAGGGACTTCCCAAAACTTGTGAACTCATAAAGTAACTAAAAAGTAATCCTAAAAGTAACTTTGCCCAACAATGCTGGTGAGTACTTTTGAATTATTTTTATTGACAGAAAGGTAGGAAGCTGAGGCTATGGAGCCCAGTATGTAGGGGGGCACAGAGAATAGAGCCACAGAGAATAAAGGCACAGGCATTCAGACAATCCTGGGTTCGAACCCCTATTGCCAGAGGCCATGCGTATTCCGGAGCCGTGAGCTTAAACTGCGATACTAAAGTCTGACACGAGTCACCGTCTCAAGCTATAGACATTTGTACAAATCACTCATTGCCAGTGTCGGGTGATGAGTATCTACACCTTTTCCCATTTCTTTTTTAGACACAGTATCTTTAATGAAGACCCCACAGCAAAGGTAGTCAAACTATATCATGACTCTAGTCACAAGAAATTGTACTCACAATGTCTTCTGAAATTTCAAAATCACATGGTAGTCAATAATGAAAATGTTGACATTTGTTCAATTCCTGAACTGCGTTTGTTTTGGAGATGCACGTATTTTTGCCCAACAGTGAAGAATTGAAAAAAATAAACACAGCATTATTGTTGACCCAGCCACAAATATTTCAAGAAATTAACTTTTTGGACATTTATGCACATCCAAAACAGGAGCTCAATGGCTAAAGAAATGTCGGCCTGGTGAAATACTAAGAAGCAAAGCATCAGCTTACTGTTTTTTTTCTCTAAGACTTGAATCACTCTCACAAGCCAAACCCTTGATTGACAGTCTTGACTCATACGATTGCATTGGGCCAAAAACAGCCTTCATTGGAAGGCGAATCCTGTGCTTGGGTTTATGTTTACTAATCCTTGCATTACAGTTTGAAAAGAGATTAACAACGGGCATATGTTTGACACTAGCACTGCCTGAACACAGTTTTTCACAGCCGTCATCCCTTTCACAGTCATGATTTCAAATACATTTAATATTCGAACCTGCGAATATTTGCTAACTTTGCTGCAATATGGCAATAACCTTGTGTCTATGCTGCATTAAGGTGTGTATCAAGCAAATTCAAATTTATTTAAAGTTGAGAAGGCCAAAGATAAAATGTTGGTAAATTACAGGTTAATGAATGATAATTGAATATATTTAGCTAGAGCATAGATGACTTTGCTTACTGAATGCTGAATGTAGTCAGGCTGGCCGGATTGTTTATTTACACCGAGCATAGTTTGGAACACAATGCAAGCCCATCCACCTCAGGTGGCAAATCTCCATCCATTCTTATAACTATGCTCATTAAGCATGTTTAGATATTAAAATAAAATGCTGTTCTTCTTATGCCAATACAAATGTGCATTCATTTCTTAATGGCCTAACGATGCCCTGTGTCTCATTTAGGATGTTCTCCTCCGTGAAGGCCTTTGAGGGGCAGCAGTACTCCACTCTGAAGAAGCAGTGCCTTGCCAGCGGGCTCCTGTTCGAGGACCCTCGTTTCCCCGCTGTGGATGACACCCTGTTCTACCAGGGCAACAGGATCGGACGAGTCCACTGGAAGAGACCTCGGGTTAGTATGCTTTCTTTTAGCCACCCACTACTACTACTGCCATACATAAGAACGTTAGAGACTGCTGAAGCAATTTACATTCAGGACTTTTTCATGAGCTTTTTTAACATTTGGAAATGGACATACATACAGTGAATAAATACCTTTCCAATGCTTTTTACTAAAGTGTATATCTGAATTTGTTCATCCTAATATAGCAGGTATTTTAAGCATCCATCCTATGAAATCGTTTATCCACATTTCACTTAGCCTGTTAAACTAAAGCGTAAGCTTGACAGTGACACACACACACACACATGCTGTAATGGTAATGGCAGCATTACCACAAAAACTGTCCCTGGCACATATTGAGTCTAACCAGTGTAACCAATTCGTTTGCTGAAGAGAAGCACTCACTCGGCAGAAGACACCATTTTGTTTGTTGAAAAGGACTAGAAGAAAGGGGACTTATTAAAACCACCATTTGAATTGTCATTCACGAAGCAGTCTTGTCAGAATAATGCTAACTAAATCCAGAATGTATTTTTGCAAATGAAAATAGTGAGCAACAGAGTATTTGATGGAACAGTTAAAATGAACAGAACAAAGCAGCAAAAGACTAGTAAAACAAATATCAGATTGACGAAAGCTGCATGTTACCATGGTTACTAGATGAAGTAGCAAAGAAGTAGTCTGCCTTTTTTTCTAGTTTATTGCTCCTGACACAATGCACATGATAAAGAATAACATTAACAACACCTGAAAAAGTTGGAATGGCTTCCGCTTATACTGCAAATTATGTTTTCGTGGTTTGGTTTGGTTTGGTAAGACAAGAAAACAAATTCAAATGACACAGCCATATACAGCTCTGGAAAAAATTGAGACAACTGCAAAAAATATACATATGGCTCTGGTTTTACAATTGATAGATATGTTTTTTTCTTTTTCCCCACCATTTTTCTCCCCTCCCAATTTCCACTGACCCTGCATGTCGGCAGCTCCGCAACTTCATGGACTGATGGGCACTCACATGATTCATCCAACCACATGTTGCAAAGCCTTCCAGTTATTTTTTGAACTGCTCATCCAACACGGAAGCCTGCAGTCAGATCATGTACGGGATGATTACATTCACCAACTATTAGCTACTTCCGCGATTTAATTCACAGGCGCCCGATCTGGACACAAGGAGTCACTGGAGAGCGGCGTGGCAAGGTAGATGATTCGGCTTATTCTTCCCAAATCCCAGACAGCGCTATGCCAATTTGCGTTGCCTCGTACTGGAGGTCCAGGTAAAGCCGGAGAAGCCGTAGTCAGGCTTGAACCACTGACTACGATGACATAGCTTGACCTGCAAGGCAGCGACTTAGCCTACTATGCCTGCGGACCCCCCAGAAATCAATATTAGGTGAAATAAAAATAGTTGTATAATAATAATTGTCTTTAATGCGTTTTGGCATGCTCTCCACCAGTCTTTCACAATGGTGTTGGGTGACATTATGCCCATCCTGTTGAAAAACTTCAAGCAGTTTGTCTTTGTTTGATGGCTTGTGACCATCCATTTTCCTCTCGATCACATTCCAGAGGTTTTCAATTGGTTTGATTTAGGAAAGAATCGCATATGTCTCTTAATTCTTTCCAGAGCTGTACAGGCCAACATGTTAAATGTGAGCAATTGATGTTTGTCAACATTTTGAGTTACAAATATATGAGCTGAGATACTACAGCCAAGAGGGGACTGCAAGTATTTCACCGTCTGCTTTTTAGAGGGAATATTCACAATACACTTCTGAGGATTACATTCTCACATTGGGTCCTATCATAAACATGCATAGGTAATGCTAGTTACTTGTATGACCACAAAAAGCTTTAAGATATTGAGAAACCATAGACCAAATGTAAAGGATCTACAAATACTGTATTATTTGCCCCAGATAACTTTTTGATAGTGGTAATCTTGCTATTATTCATCACACTGGACAACACATTTTTGCAAAAATGTTGGTTCCTGAAAAAATCGTGATTGATAATTATGAATGCCCCTTTATAAGTGAACACAAATATAATTTCCAATTAACTGTATCAAGTAGAAATTTTGAGAAACATGAAAGTATGTTTTATAGACTAAAACGTGCTTAATCGCATAATGTTTCTGACCCATTGCATAAGTTCTATATGGCTAGAAGCGTTTTGCTGCTATTTTAGTACTCTGTCCGGTGCATGTCATTGCAGTGTCCAACAATAGTCAGCCAGCATTGATGGATTCCTGTTGCTCTGATACCTGGTGACAGCAAACTCCATCCTTGTACTTTTGAACTCAGTAGTTCTGCTTTTACCTCAGACAAACCTTAGTCCCTGACCAGGTTGTTTAATTCTGACTGTTATTAGATGAGGCTCACCAGACATTGATTCAAGGTAAAAAATCTGGATCAATGTCACTGTTAATGCCCAAATGGTCCAATACAGCACCTTCAACTGTTTAATTTAAGCTCAATTTCTCTTGTGGTTTCGGAACTGGAGGACTGTTATTGTGTGGCACTGGTCTCATGGCTGAAGGCAGATTGGGGTATTCGTTTAATTTCTTATTTTAAGCTGAGAAACCAGAGACATTATTGAGACAGAAGGAACAGTGAGCCATATCATCGGCAGCATTGCCTTCCAAGTACCTCTGAGCCAAGCTCTAAGATCGACAGCAGATGTTGCACAACAAATTTGAGGAGCCCAGGCCTTGTCTTGATCACCAAACTTACAACCAAAGTAAAGCTAATATCCTTTCCTAACAATTCCAGTCAAAGTGCATTTGTAAAGCTTGTACATGCTACATGTAGCAGAACATGTCAAAACTGTTGCGAGTTTGTCACAACTCATCTGGTAGCAAGTCTATAACAGCAAGTCTATAACTCGCTTACTTGTTACATAGCTTATATTGAAAATGATATGCCTTGAAACAATTGCATGAAATTACATACAAACTGATATCAACCTATTGTGTAGCATCTGTGCATGTGTGCTGCTTTTATAGCCTTTCCAGTCAGCATCATTCAGCCTAAGCATGCCCAGACATGCAGTAGCTGTTTCAGTTCCACAAATGGTATGCAACCTGCCCTGAGCCCATGTCTGGACATTGAGGGCCACATTGAGTTTTTGAACCCAAGTGAAGGGACACATATTATATCTATGCCTGAACAAATAGGAAATGTTATTTCATTAAATTACCTCCCAACACACACACAATTACATGTGTAAACTACAGAAAATAAATGTTTAGTTTTCTAACACCATTTCCTTGTTTGAATTTTCAGAATGTAATCACTACTGTTTGTTTCAAAATCATTCAGCCTACACCTGCGAATCAAGACAACAGCGCATATGGAAAACCATTTGTGTCAAATATCGTTTTTTAAATATAATGAACCCTTCATTGTCTAAGGGGGTTGAAGTCCGCCTGACATGCTGGTGATATTTTAGCATTTGCAAGGGTCATAATTTGTCCTACGATGAAGTGCCTTATAGTTTTGGATTCAGAAGTCTCTTGGCTACAAGAAGGATCAGTCAAACCCAAACTAATGAGAATGATTTTCATGCATGATGTCACATTGAGCCCAAAAATATCAAAATGTATGTTTCAGTTTTAGTTAATTATTTAAAAACAAATGTAAACCATGATGAACATCAACATCACTGCTGTGTAAAATCAAATTTGGCATGCCTCCAGGTGTTAAGAACAAATGGGACAAAGTTTGGGGGGACATATAAATAAGTAAAGAAACACTGTATGTACATATTTTCCCTATTTCCCTATACGTTTTTAACACCCAGCCATTTCCCGCCCCCCAAATTAACTTGTTGTAGTGCAGGATGATGTCTTACCTGCTTGCAAATATATTGTTTTGTCATTTTCACTTCCTGTCTGTAATGTTTTTAGTTAACAAAAATACATTTTTTTGTGAAAAGTACACAAATTTGAGACTCAATATCTCCAGCTGTTATTCACCCACATGGGACATACCTCCTTATTTGCAGCAGAACCCTCTCTTTCCAACGCTATCAGGCATTAATTTCTGGTATGTACGGTTCGGGAGATACGATGCTTTGACGCTCTCAAGCGTCAATCGACTTGGAAGTGTTTATAATTAATTTAAAAAATGCCTTGCGGCTGTTTTAAAGGAATAGCTGAATATTTCCTGCAATTATAATAATGGTAATATTTTGGCCTATGGTGGTATCAGCAGTCTGAGTCTCTACCGCTGGAGCAAATGTACTGCTGCAGCATCGGTTGGAATCTGACCTAATGCAATTTCAGCAAAGTCTGTTTTCTCTGTCTTACACCAATTTTCTGTCCAAAAGGCTGTCAGTTGGCTCAGTGGTTAGGGAGTCAGACTGATCCCCGACTGTGACAAATGGCATTGTTTCCTTGAGCAAGGCATTTTACCCTACGTTGCTCCAGGGGGATGTCCCTGTATTCACTTTAAGTGGCTCTGGATAAGGACTCAAACATAAAATGTAAATCCAATAATGCATTACAAACGCCTGAAAAAAAACTAATTATAATAGTATTGCATTGGCGCACTCTGGAGCACGGTGTGGACTCCAGTTTGAAAATCAATGATGAAGGCTACTACAGTTTCATGCTGACATGCACAGCTCCATGTAAAAATGGGAATGATTTCAGCAAAATACTGTTTAATGGAAATGTAAAATATTATATCATAATACTTATATGTAAACAATGCTAGCCTCAAATTTAGGGTTGGAAATTAAAATAACTTGATTAAGATTCTGCTGACGTCTAGCCTAGAAATCTAGACGTACCCTAGCGGCAACAAATATTATTTGCAGCTAGAATTAGTCTAGCAACTCTCCGTTGACTTGCGAGCTGGAAAAACCAAATTCTGGTCAGGCCAATCACATCGTCTATAGAGATGGTGGGCAGGCTTAACGTAATTACGAGAAAACAAAGATATGGTTGCTGCTGCGGGCGAACAGCGGTCTTTCGAATTGGCTTTGGACGCAACTCTGGTAGACTTGGAGTTAATCTTTTCTTTGAGAAAAGAACAAAGAACAGCAATGAAGTCATTCTTACAAAAGGAAGATGTATTCTGAGTTTTGCCGACCAGATACTTTGTTGCTCTTTTTGGTTGTTGCGCTATTCTATTGCGTGCAGAGGGAATTTGAAAGACAACCGTTTATCCCGCCCTTTGGATTGAGCACTGCCAATTGTGAGTTCCCAGACCCAACATCTTGATGTGGGTTTGGCTTGTCAGGCTAGCTGACCTCTTGAAGCGCAACACATGGAATATAGTGTGTGGTCATATTGTTCTATGGACCAACATGGAGGAGGAACCCATTGTTGTGTATTGTGAATAAGTGTTTGAACTTTGAGCGCAGTGCCTCCATGGTAGTTGAATTTGAATTACATAAAATTGTGATTGCGACTTTGCCCGGAACCTCCAGCACGAGGCAACGCAAATTGGCATAGCGCTGCCTGGGATTTGGGATAGATAAATTTGATTATCTACCTTGCCACATCACTCTCCAGCAACTTCTTTCGTGCAGATCAGGTGCCTGTAAGTTCAATCGAGGAAGTATTGTTGGTGAACGTGTTGGATGAGCATTGCGAAAAGAATCTTCCGGCTCAGCAACTTGTGGTTGGATGTCGAGGGGTGTTGGGGAGCTGCCCACAAGACAGCATCAGTGGGAATTGGACAAGACCAATTAGGAGCGGGGGAAAATGGGGAAAATTGTAATTTTTAAAAATAAATACATAAAGAATTGTCATTGAATTGTATTAATACGCATTACATTGCACCGTGTTGTCCCATTGAGGTTTCTAAAAGTAGGTGCACAAACTAGAAATTACCATCCGCTAAAGGACTTAAATGTAAAAAATGTAAATATGCTGCTCTTTAAGAGCTCCCTAAACGAAGCATGAGCTTTTCTGAAAGAGGCAATAAAAGTCTACCTTTTGCCACGACTCAAAAAACTAATATTTCCACAGAGGTATCAAAAAGCCTCAAAATACACACCTCTTTCTCAGCATGTGGTCCATGCATGTAAACAATACAGGATCAGACACATGAGGTACTGAGACAGAGGGATGCTATATGGCTCACTCTCACTGTTTCTGCAGTGACATTCAACCCCACACAAATGAAATTGTAAAACAAACACGGAAAATGAGACCAAAAAATTGTACTAACTAAGGGGCACAGGTTTCAGTTAAAGTGTAACTCTCGCCAAAATGTAACCTAGGGTCTTTTTGTTAATGTACCCAAGTCAAACTTTAGATTAAAAGAATAATTAGGTCGGAAACGCCACTTTTAAGATTTTCCATACTTTTGGTTTCGGTCAAATCGCCTTTTGAATGGGAGTGATAGGGGCACTAACAAAAAGACCCTGTTGCATTTTTGCGAGACTCGAGTTACGCTTTAAGGGTGCTAAGCCCTTCTGTTGTGCAACAGACCACTTACTTGAGCCTGTCTCCTGTGTGTTTAAAAATTAGAAATCAGACGTTTAGATGGTGGGATCGGTGGTGTAGTGGCTAGCGGCTGGTGCCTCAGGCCAGACAAGGTGTTAAAACGTGTCCTAGTCAGTAACCCTGCCTCCTACTCTCCTACTTGTGCCCTGAGCGTTCCTTCTTTCACAGTCTTGGAACTACTACATATGAGAAGTGCAGCACGACACACAATCTATTAACCACCACAGCAGCAGTTCAACTTGCGGTCATTCTTGGTCATCATCCTGCAGCCACAGTCTCCGGGGCCAACAGGCATGTGCTATGCAGGCGGCGCCTATTACCGTGGTAACTGGGTCACACAAATTGTCTGTTTTGGTCTCTGCCGCGTTATTTACAGTGTTTTGGTGGCGGGCACAGGGGTCCCTTAGAGACGTGGCATGTAGGCTCTGTGAATTCAAAGGTAGAGAGAAGATGAGACAGAGGAAAGCTTTATGGGGCCCAATGAGCAGGGCTGGCACAGGATGTTTCTGAATGGATGCTGGCCTGGCCGGGGTTCAAACCACCAGACAGTTTGTGACTACTAGTGACCCTTGACCCCAGCTCTGTTTGACTCATAATCCAATCAGAAATCACATGAAGGCTCATAGTTTGTAATCAGTGTGTAGAATAAAAAATTGCCTGTATGTTGAATTAATTCATTTATACTGTAACAAATAGTTTCAAAGAATGTTTCCTCAGCTCGGTCACTTGGTCATGGCCACTCTGTAGGGCTCCTGAAGAGAACAGTATTTTCTAGAGATCAGGAATGTGGTCATACTATTATATAGATAGCAGTGATTAATCCATGGTTCTGTGTCAAGAAAACAAGCTGCAATATTACACACCTCCATAGTGGCCTTGTCAGGAAGACGGTGGTGTCGAGGGACTCTGCAGTGGCGTTACAGTGGGGGGCTTCTCTGCACTGAGCACCATGCTTTTGTCTGCAGCGTCGTCAGGTTACTGACCTTGGGCATGCTGCGTCCTCCATGGACTGCATACACACTTTCTAACATGTTCTCTTTTCACACAAATCTACACACACACACACATTCTATTCTACAACTATCATTAACAATGTATTGTGCTAAATCAGACTCAGAACGAGATTTATTGCCAAGTAAGTTTTACCAAACAAGGATTTTTTTCTGGTTTATTGGTGCATGCCTTTTTTGTACATAAATCACAGAAATGTATTTTTTTAACTTATAAGGTGCAGGATATAAGCAGAATGTGAACAGGATATTTACAGTATATGAACAGGTGTATATATATACATTCACACAGTCGTATGCAAAATTTTAGATACTCCTGACAATTTTCATTTATACATAATTGGGTGTTTGGATCAGCAACTTAATTTTGATCTATTAAATAACTGAAGAAAACTGTAATATTTCAATAGTGAAATCAACAATTCAGCACACTTTGCACAAGGAGAAGCTGTACAGGAGAGTGATGCAGAAGAAGCCTTTTCTGTGCACACACGCCACAAACAGAGTCACTTGAGGTATGCAAATGCACATTTGAACAAGCCAGCTTCATTTTGGAAGAAGGTGCTGTGGACTGATGAAACAAAGATGGAGTTATTTGGTCAAAACAAGGGGCGTTATGCATGGCGGCAAAAGAACACAGCATTCCAAGACAAACACTTGCTACCCACAGTAAAATTTGGTGGAGGTTCTATCATACTATGGGGCTGTGTGGCCAGTGCTGGTACTGGGAATCTTGTTAAAGTTGCAGGTTGCATGGATTCCACTCAATATTAGCAGATACTTCAGAATAATGTAGAGGAATCAGTCATAAAGTTGAAGTTATGCCAGGGCTGGATATTTCAACAAGACAATGAACCAAAACACTGCTCAAATTCTACTTTGGCATGTATGCAGAGGAACAATTAGAGTACAGTGTTCTGGAATGGCCATCCCAGTCCCCAGACCTGAATATCATTGAATATCTGCACATTTTCTGTTAATCCAAGTAAATCTAATTTCACTACTGAAATATTTGTGTGTCCTTCAGTTATTTGATAGATCAAAATGAAATTGCTGATCCAAACACCAAATTATTTATAAATTAAAATCATGGAAATTGTTAGGGGTGCCTAAACATTTACAAACTACTTTTGTACTTGAAAGGTGTGTGTTGGTTGTACATTATTTACATGCACACATTGCATTGTGAAACGTATGTCTTGGTTGTACATTACTTACATGCACACATTGCATTGTGAAACGTGTGTGTTGGTCGTACATTATTTACATGCACACATTGCATTGTGAAACGTGTGTTGGTTGTACATTACTTACATGCACACATTGCATTGTGAAACGTGTGTGTTTGTTGTACATTATTTACATGCACACATTGCATTGTGAAACGTATGTGTTGGTTGTACATTACTTACATGCACACATTGCATTGTGAAACGTGTGTGTTGTTCGTACATTACTTACATGCACACATTGCATTGTGAAACGTGTGTGTTGTTCGTACATTACTTACATGCACACATTGCATTATGAGACTGAGAGAGTCTTTGGGATGTCTGTGGTGCTGGTTGTAGCAGGGTAGTTTTGCTGAGCCGACCTCTCATTGATTATGAACAGTAATTAAAGAGTCCCTGACTACTGGCTTGGCCACTCAGTCCACCCATGTACTTCCTCTCTATTCATTACTCTATCTATATCAGATTGAATCCTTTCTAACCAGCTCTTCCTCTCTGTTCATTACTCTCTCTATCAGATTGAATCCTTTCTAACCAGCTCTTCCTCTCTGTTCATTACTCTATCTCTATCAGATTGAATCCTTTCTAACCAGCTCTTCCTCTCTGTTCATTACTCTATCTCTATCAGATTGAATCCTTTCTAACCAGCTCTTCCTCTCTGTCCTTCTCCTCTGTCTACAGGAGCTCTGTGAGGACCCTCACCTGTTTGTGGATGGGATCAGTGCGCACGACCTGCACCAGGGCCAGCTGGGAAACTGCTGGTTTGTGGCAGCGTGCTCGAGCCTGGCCTCCAGAGAGTCCCTATGGTCCAAAGTAAGTGTGTCTGTGACAGTTGGGTTAGGGTGGCCTAGTGTGTCTGTGACAGTTGGGTTAGGGTGGCCTAGTGTGTCTGTGACAGTTGGGTTAGGGTGGCCTAGTGTGTCTGTGACAGTTGGGTTAGGGTGGCCTAGTGTGTCTGTGACAGTTGGGTTAGGGTGGCCCAGTGTGTCTGTGACAG
>JACXGM010005722.1:10092-34520 GCA_016801145.1 Umbra pygmaea
CCCTATTATTGACCTTTGTTACATTTGAAGTCATTTAATATTATTTTTAGGTGCAGTGGCACTTCATCCCATTTTACCCTATTATTGACCTTTGTTACATTTGAAGTCATTTAATATTATTTTTAGGTGCAGTGGCACTTCATCCCATTTTACCCTATTATTGACCTTTGTTACATTTGGCCTCACTCTACGCTCAATGCAGTCACATTGTTCGTGCTTATCCATGTTGCATAAAATGTTTTAAAAAGTGTTAATGTTAAAGGTTTAGAAATAAGTAATGTAGGAATAAAAATATGGGAACTCCCACTTATAAAAAAAGGCCATTAAAACATCTGTTTTCCAGCATTTTATTGTGAATTGTTGTACTTAAACGGCCTGTCAGAATATGTCTCATTCTGTCCTTACACTCACAACTTGAATGCACTTCAAAACAAGAGGAATATTGTCCTACGCAAAACACATAATAAGAAATCAACTAGACCAAATGATTTTGGAATGGAGCAGCGCCACAACTAAATAAATTAAATACTGGTAGCCAAGTTGCCTGCTAGGCAACCTTCTGAACCAGCCTAATTTATACACTTACCAAAGGTTATCCCACAGTAATGTGTTGTAAGCAATCAAGGCAACGTGTTAGATTCTTCACACCACACAGAGAAATTATCTCATTCGATTACATTTAAAAAATATATATATATATATATATATATATATATATGCAAAAGAAAGCTTTAGTTGAATACTGATACTCATGTTTGGTTGAGTGACATTTTTCGGTTTGTGGTAATGTGGTGACTGCCATTCCATCTTTAGTAATACATGCTATTGAGAAAGTCAGTAGCTACTCAACTTAACAACAGGTGTTTGGTCACAATTACAGATTTATATAGAGGTCCATGTAATATGTCTGCATTCCTTCTATCACCATGAGCACACCTGAATGATATTGGCCAAACCACTTTTTCATCCTGTTTCATAAATTGCTGTGATTATCAAGGAACAGTTTATTACCTCAGTCAAATGAATATAGCTTAAAGTGATGTTTTGATTTATATTTTGCCATAAATACAGTGACATTGTACATATACAGCATAAACATCTTTAGAATATACTGTATACTTGAAACCTAAAGATGTAAGGTTTTGTACCGAAGAGGGTGTTTTAAACAACTTTTCTCAGCATGACTGGCTGTATTGTAGGTGCTGGTTTTGACCAACCTGGTATAAACACATCATTCTTACAGCAGGACACTAGAAAGCCCATTAAACATCTGAAGAATACTATGAATTAGACAGTTTAACAATGTTTGAGTCCTAGACAATCTGCTTACGCATTGTGTGAAGTTCAATAGACTAAAATAGCTACTGTACTAGGTCAAAGCTTTGTTCTAGAAAACCCTGATGAAGCATAGGTTGGGCCAATCTATCAAGTTGTTTTATTTCTTATTTTTGGCTTTAGCCTAGATAACCAGGGAGCAAAAGCACGTAACACATCAGTTTAGCCTCTGACACATTAATGCCACTGCCAACATATACTACTCCCATAGGCCATATAGGCTAAACCAATCAATCAGCCAATCAGTTTCTGACAACAAATGACACAATCACCAAAAAAACTAAAACAAAATCAACCGCCTATGACTTTAAAACCGTGATTTCAACATCAAACAGATTTTGTGTGTATGTCAGGCACCAGGTAATTGCTCGAATCAAGTAGGGCCAAAGCATTGATTATCAACAGTATGTGAATGTGAGTGTCTGGTGCATGCATCTTCTGCCGCCGCATGAATCACTTGTGGAGATCCACACCACCTACCCAAGCTACAATTTCATCAGGTCAAACTAGACAAGAGCGCAAGTTTCATAATGTGTATTAATATTTATAGGCATTTTAGACAGATTTAAGAGTACACCTCAACCTTGGCTTTGCTTCCACAAAGACACTAGTAATGGGAGTAGTGTTCAGGCCATAGTTTGAAACAGGCATAATTTTATCAATGGTTTAATGAATCATTAAAACCTCCCCATTGCACGTCGCCTCCTCTCTCCATTTCACTAGCCTCTACTCCTTCTCCTCCTATTCCCATCAATGCATTATTCTGCACACACACTCCCTCTCAAGACATTGCAACACACTGGTCAGCCCAGCTCCTTTAGCCGGCTCTGACTTGAAAGAGATAACCTGCTGCAAACTCCCGGTAGGCGATGTCTCCACAGTTCCAAAGCATTTTTACCCCGAGAATTTTACAACCAAATTTATTCTGTATCTTCTTCAGTTCAACAGAAAGAGACTGATAACTACAGTTCAACATATACACCTATATTTGCCTTTAGACTATTGCCTCGTATAAAGCTCCGCAGGCATCTCCCGCCAGAAACAAGATGCCACAACCTATTTGTCAGGACTGACCGGACCTTAAGATGATCTTCTGAGATTAGGCATTGTATGCATTCAACCTCCTCTTTCTTTAAGAATCACTGTGGCTGGAGTAATTCGAGTATAACCATAATCTTATTTTACGACGTACCTAGTGTTGAAGCTCAAAGCTGGACAAAGAAGCAGGAGGCAAATAGCTCGGATGAATTTCATAGCTTTGTCTTGCGCTTGCAATCCGTTTCGCTCTCTCCTTCTCGATTGCTTTCCGTTGCCCCTTTCCTCTCTCCCTCTATCTCCCTCTCTCTCTCTCTTGCTTGCTCACTCACTGGCTCGATCGTTTGCCCGCGCGCACAGCACACACGCAGAGAAGCAGACAGTGAGATGCAACACAGTTTCTCTGACAGAAAGGGAGGATATTTGGCTTTAAGTAATATGGGGACACAGACTTATCCATGTGTGCCTGTGTGTGTGGTGTGTGTGTTTGTGTGTGTGTGTGTGGGGAGAGGGGGGTGGATTAAGACGGCTAAATCAGAACGGGGAGAATGGAAAGTGATTCGGAGATGCGCGATGTGTGTGATGTCAGCGGTTGGATTGAGGCAGCTACTGGTGGTGAGCGCTGAGAGGCATTCTTCCTCATTGTGGCGTGACAAATCCCTAGCAATGCGTCTCCCTCGCCGTCTCACTTAGCACCTATTATTACCTGCTCTCTGGGACTGCATGAGCAATTATGTGAGGATGGGTGAAACGGGTCACCAGCATAACAAACATACACACGGTTCACCGGCAGCTTATGTGATTCGGCCGAATTGGGATGTGTCCTGTATCTAATTTCATTTTCATCCTTCTTAATATGACACCTGTTCTAATTTTACAAACAAGTGGTCCAGAGAAAGTTAAGGCTGGGAATCATTCAAATCACCTTGCGATTTGTATACTGTACCATTAATTACAATATTTATCCAATATCCACACATACATTTCTAGAACGTGAAAGCATAGGCTCCTCGACCTGTGAGAAGGGCTTGCCTTAGTAGAAATATAAAAAAAATATAAGTTTTATAGGTT
Organism: Umbra pygmaea; assembly: GCA_016801145.1. Taxonomy (NCBI): domain Eukaryota; kingdom Metazoa; phylum Chordata; class Actinopteri; order Esociformes; family Umbridae; genus Umbra; species Umbra pygmaea. The sequence continues at coordinate 13,534 of JACXGM010005722.1, forward strand.
TCATATATTATTTGACCATAAGAAAAGGATCAACTGCCTAAAATGCAGTTTTAATTTCAGTAAACCACTTAATATTAAATATATGAGGACTAATGGGTATTTCCTTCTGCACCATTTCACACCATCTCTTATTCTTTGTATGATTCATATCATCAAGAATTTAGTAATTCAGATACGTACTTCTCTACATGATTCAGAGGAATTTCAGCATACTCAGGAATAGAGCAATATGAAATGTACATAATTTTAAACATGATAAAAACAAAAGGTTGGTCACACCCCATACCGGTGAAAAATGATTTGTATTGACAATTTTATAATATAGAGTTCATTGTTCCAGTGGCAGTAACCTCCACCCCATTTTGTAAGTCCCTGCCCATTTATTGGGTTCTAATTAGTCCAAGCATGGTTCTCTACATGGAAGCACGCAGTGACCTGGACTTAATGAGAGCCTTGAACCTCCGGCATGCATTGGTGACCAGCAAGTGTGTCCTCAAACGGGCACTATAGTCCATCTAAATCATGTCGCAGATCAGCTAGACTAATCTCACTGCTGGTGACAGTGAACCAGTGGTGCACAGTAACAAGTCATTAAAAATGAGATTGATGTAATTCAGAAGTGATTTAATTGTATGTGATTTAGGCTATTTACTGCTAGAACTATTCCTGTCAATGTAGATGTAGATGATGTCATATTTCTTCTGAGATCACTTGAGATATTGAAATATTATGAATGATATTTGTATTCTGATTGATAAACAAACATAGTAAAATAAATCACTTGTACAACCCAGGCTTTAAAGTTTCAAATGACCTTCACATGTTCATATAGCTGAGTTGCCTTATACCATGGAATGATTCTGCTAGAATAGCAAAGGATATTGGTGAAAACGTTAGGTTAACGTACCATAACTTTGGGAAACAGAAGGATTACTTTTTTATCACAAGACATCTACTGGCCCCTTTGGGTACTTTAGATTATCACAGGTGGCTGCACGTGTCCCTGGCTATCTGTGTGTGCTGTAGCATTTATTGAATAAAACATTTTGATTTTACAAAAATAAACTGATGAAAATTGTACAATATTAGCTTTCTTCAAAAAATATGTGCTTTCAATCTTTAGGGAATGCTAGTTGTTTGAGTCAACAAGGAAGTGTAAACCACCCCAAACACTTTTAGCTTGACATCCACTTGGAATTCATCATTGAACAACATGGGACAAAAATGGTACACATTGTGAGAGTGATGGACCCTATGTGATCAAAGCACCATAGTCTCCACTGAGGATCCTACTGTATATCTGGATTCACATCTCCCTCCGCAGCAACCGTAGCAGATAGAGCTGCAGCCCCTGGCTACTCCAACAGACTCTTCTGTCCCTGCCATGCCCAACAATCCCTCCTGCATTCAATTCCCCAATATCCTCCAAACCACAGTTGTAAACAGCTCCCCTACTGCTGCTGTATAGATTTTACTTTTTCTTCCCTGCTTCACAATCCCTTCAGCCATCAGTACCCCACTACCCCTCTAAGCATTGGAGAAAACAGCTCCCACTACTGGTGCTAGTATGTCCCTAAAGCACCCATGACACAGACACACACAGTAGTTTCATTGTATAATCAGGCAATTACTGAATATACTGTAGTATACGGGAAACAGATTAATATCAAGTCGAAAATAAGCACGACTGTGGAGTATTTGGTTGTATATCCTTTAAATGCAATAAACTCCAAACCAACCAGATGCTAGGTAAGGTATCGACTTAGATGATGTTTTGCCAGGTCTGTCTACAGTAGTTGTTTGTTTTGTGGTCTTTTTGCCTTAGTCTAAATCTTTAGCAAATTAAAGTAATGTTCTAATGAATATAAAACCTGGAAATAACTGACTGGTTGTTATAGCAGTATGTTTCTTGTACATTCTTTGGTGTGTAAAGAAGCACTATTCAATGACACTGGGAATGTTTTTTCTTTACATTTCAAAATTCATAATATTTTGCCATTAGCATCTACAACATCAGTGAATACCATAGAGCCAGTTTCAGAGCTGTCATAAATGCCCTTGATCCAAGCAAAGAATGAAGTATAGACATTGACAGCTTTTATATGTTTACATCATTTATAAATATTGGAATGGGGAGAGCCACAGGGAAAGGACACAGTGGATCTGATAGGGGCCCTGGTGGGAATAGTATTAGCAAAAGTGTGAGTGGAGGATGTGAGGGAGTAATCAACAGAAAACCGCCTGCTCATGTGGAGGCAGTAATGTCCATGGAGCGCCTCCTGGTGGTGGTTTGGGCTATGGTATATATAGAAGAAAATTAAGAGACCACTGCAAATGTTTCTTAAATTAACATCATTGAAAACCTCTGGAATTTGATCAAGAGGAAGATGGACGGTCACAAACCATCAAACAAAGCCAAGCTACTTGTATTTTTATGCAAGGAGTGGCATTAAGTCACCCAACATCAATGTGATAGACTGGTGGAGAGTATGAAGGGCAGTTATTTGTCATTATACAATTATTCTACCAAATATTCATTTTTGTACTCATCCTAAGTTAATACATTAGTATTGTGTTTAAAAATTTATATTAAGTTATTTTCATTGTATTGTTCCTGGTCTGACTGACAACCTTGCATATATTTTTTTATTTTGACCAATTGTCATTTTCTACAAACAAATGCTTTGAATGACAATGTTTTTATTTGGAATGTTGTCAGTATGTTAAGGAATATTTGTATATTACCCAAACATATATCTATCACAGCCCTAAATCACATTAAATACGTTCTGAGGGAACTATTTTGTAAAACCGAAATATGTCAAATATGAACGTATGAGAGGGTCAATTACGTTTGTAGGGAACTAAATTGAACACTCGAATAACGTTCAATATGAACATATGAAGATCATGACGTAGCATGTAAATAGCATAGTTTTTGCTGGGGTGGAGGTCGGGGATGGTGGATAGGTGTATAAATCCGCGACTTGCATGCCAGTGTTCGCAAGTTCAAATCCAGACCGGCACTTTGTGTGTGTTTTGTTCTACATTGCTTGCGTCATGCAGACACGCGATTGTCGGTTTTTGTAATGTTAACCCTATTCTTAATTCTAACCTTAACCTCAGTAACGTCATATCTAACCTTAACCGTTAGTAACCTCATACCTAACCTTAACTGTGAATGTTGCAATATAATTTCGAACGCTATGGAATGTATGGAATGTTCTCGCATAAATCCTAAACGAAATGTACCGGAGCAACGTAATTCAAGTACAAATATAGCCTAATAACAAAACGTGCAGTTCAAACGTAAAAACACCCTAATAATGTTGGCATATAACGTAATTTAGGTTTTCAAAATAGTTTCCTGAGAATGTAATTTGGGAGAAATTCTGAGATTTACGGTTGATCTATCACTAGTAAAACCAGAGACACAAATTTTTTATTTCACCTTTATTTAGGCAAATTGAGAACAGATTCTCATTTGCAATGGTGACCTGGCTAAGATAAAGCGCAAGGGGCAAGACAACATAAAGATACACAGGAAATTACTCAAAGGTATAAAATACAGAATGCAGGATACTCAGACTATATGGTAGGAATAATACAGAATGTACAGGCTGTGCAAATGAGGTCAAGCTAGATCAGTTGGAATGCGAATTGGCAGGGCAAAGCAACAACACTAGTAAAGGTAACATACTGAGCATAGCTGTGCAAACAATAGTGTGCAAAATGTTACAAAAATAGCTGTGCAGATGTGCCATGGGTGTGATGAAGGCACTTAGGCATAAACGGACAAAGATAAGGTGCGAGAGAGGGGGGAGAGTCAACAAATAATATGGTCTACTATCAGTAGCCCTGATAGTAATTCTTCAAAAGTAGCGAGGGGGACGATGGACTTGAGTTTCACATTTCACAATTATTTCAATTATTAGCAGCTGAGAACTGGAAGGATAGGCAGCCAAATGTGGTACAGGTTTTTGTGGAGTGATATACCTGCCAGAGCGATATACCTGCTTGAGCGCAGGTCGAGAGTGCGTGATGCTCTAGAGATTAGTGAGCATAAGTAAGGTGGGGTTTTCCCTAGAAAAGATTTGTAGAAGAGATGATACCAGTCAGTTAGGTGGTAAAATTGTGATAAATTTAAATTTATATTAATATTATGTTTAAATATAATCATAATTGAACAGGACCTCACAGCTGGGAGGCCTCATGATGCAGGTTCGGTTGTAGATGTTTAGGAGGCAGAATGCAGGTGTCTTGCCATGATGTTGTGTATTGGACAGGGCAGAGTAACATAGAGGAGCTGGTGAATACAACGTCACATGCTGAGAATGTCCATAATCACCTACTACACAATTATCGTGGTGCAGGCACGATGGCAATCACAGTACATTACAGAATGCAACTTAACCAATATACACGTTATGACACAAATATGTGGTGAAGACACTAAATACGATATGCTGGAGATTCTACTCAACCACTCCTCTGCTCTCTCTCTTTCCAACACAGAACATCCACATGGTGACAGGTAACAATAAAGCACAACATGAAACAAGCAGAGGGGTACATATATAGGGAGACTAATAACAGGGATCAGCTGTGGTATGGGGTGCGTTCACAAAGACAAAGACAGTATGTGCAATGTGATATATATGTAATGTCCATGGCTGACCACAGGTGGTAGAAACCCAACCTGTGGCGAGTCCCATCCATTCGTGACAGGAGGCCTGCCCTGAGTTGGACAAGACCTTCATGTGTCAATTGAACACCAACTTCAAAATGCAGTCTATTAATTTAACAACAACATAAAAAGGAAGTTCAACATGCCCAGGATTTATTTTCATTAGCTGGCTTCACTAAGCCTAACAACCACAATCTCACATAAGTGGTGTCACAACGGTGGTTATTTGTTAAATCAACCCAGGTTTTCCCAATCTAGCGATGAATGCGTTCACATAAAGGAAGGGTGTGCACCATATGACCAATTGCAGACATGGACACTTCTACCAGAGTCACATATTTCACTCAAGAAGAGCAAACAATAATTTTAGAGAAATGTGAAGAATATAAACTTCATTCTCACCCAGCTAAGCTATGCACTCTAAAACAATGTTTTAAATGGTAAATGTACAGGTTTCGTTACAGAGCTTCTATTATTTGACAGAAAGTCTGTATTTATTTTAACAGGTAATGTCCATGTTTTCCATGCATCAGATAATCTCTTGCTTTTCAGAGCACACAGGGTATGTGTGTAAAGTTGGTATGATGTGTGTGTGTGTGTGGGTTGCGATGGTACGATGTGTGTGTGTTTGCATGGGGTGTTGGTAAGATGTGTGTGTGTGTGTTGCTTTGAAGCTGAAAAAACGCTTAGTGGAACAGGGCTATAGTTGGCTGGTGTGCTGTTGCCGTGGTCACACAAGAGACCACTGCTCCCTGACTCCACAGCTCTCCAGATATACTATAACACCAAAAAAAATAAAAAAATACAGACTTTCTGTAAAATAAAGGAAACTCTGTCTGTAAGGAAACTACCTGTACTTTTTTACAGTGTGGGTACAATTTATGGCACCAATCACTCTGAGGAACCCTATGAAAGGAGTTTGCTGCATTTATTATACAACAGTTAATGTCATAGGGTCTACATTATTTACAGATGAAGTAGTCAACGAAAGTTATTGTCTACCTGCTATTTAAAAAAAAAACTATTTAAAAGACTGCATGAGCAAGTGACCTGGGAGCACAACAAATGTATAAAGTAACTCTGTTAGAGCAAGCACCACGGCAGATTGTTTTTTCACTGATTCTCTGAATCAAAAAACACAATGCTATGTGCACAGTCTGTGGACCTGTAAGCGGACAACTTTGTTGTGTCGCACTGGCAACATGTATGGCTCAAGAAGCTGAAAAATACATACGTGTCTCTGCTGAGAATCTATATCTGTGGTTAAGGATACTCATCAGAGACAGCCAACGGGTTTTGTCGGTCTCTAAATGTTTTTATTAAGATGCCTGCACATTGGAGGTGGTATCAGCTGCTCCCCATGGAAGGTATGGCGCAAGGTATCATAGTACGAACTCAGAACACAGATCCTACCCAACTCTAGTTCATAAAACGCTAAGACCACATTGATTATGCGTCAAAAGGTCAGCAGTGTCTGGGTCAAATTCAAATCATTCAAACTTTGACCGTAGAGGCTCCACTGTATTTTGGAGTGGTGCACATCGCTTTTCTGGGCACAGCGGTTTAGGAGAGATGCAGCCACGTGTCTCATTGAAATGAATGGGTTTCTCGTGCGCAATGCTGCTTTTCCACCTCGCATGGGCATCTGTCTATATTTATGGCTGAGAAACCCATTAATTTCAATGACTGACGTGCCTGCCCTCTTCTAAACTGCTGTGCCCAGAAAATAAATATGCAGTGCTCAAAAATACAGTGAAGATGCTGCATTATACCGTTGACCTTGTGAAATGCAATCAATTGGTTTACAGTTTGTCATCATATCATCCTATGAACCGAAGTGGAGGTAGATCTGTGTTCTGTCTATTAGAGTTTCAACTACGATGCCTTGCTTCGTACTTTGTGTTGGGAGAAGCTGAAACCAGCTCCCTTGTGCCAGCCCCTTGACCCCTCATTCATGCTTTCGCAGCACTGTTGTTGTTGAAAGTAGAAGCACCATAATTTTCCATTCAAAAAAGTAGCGCCGCTCCTTAGCTGCAGGACGTCATGGCGGAGAGGGAGATGTGAAGAAAATAAAGCAGTGTCACGTTCAGCCCTGGTTGGGCTGTGTGAAGGACTTGTTTGGTTTAAGTGCCCCCCCATGTGTCTTGTTCCCAGTGTGTATGTATTATGTTCTTAGTGTTTTTCAGTGTTGTACATGGTGGTTTAGTTGGTTTGGTTATTTCCTCATGTGTCCTTATAGTTACTGCCCTGTGTGTTCTTGTTTATATTTTTCTCTTGTGTGTGTCCTGTGTTTTAGTGGTCAGAGTTTCTCCCTCTTGTGTTTCGGTTCCCCCTTGTGTTTGTTTCGAGTATTGCTTTATGTTATAGGTCTCTTTCAGTTACGTCATTATTCTCCCCAGGTGTTTTGAGTTAGTCGTTGTTTGATTCAGTAGTTAGCCCTTGTGTTCCTCCCTGTCTCTTGTCGGTCAATGTTTAATGGTACGTGTTCATGTTGCGTGGTGTTTGTTGATCTTTGTGAACTACATACTGTTTTGCCCCTCAAGTATTTGTTTTCTAAGTATTGAGGAAACTAAACCACGTTTGATTGCATCTCCTTCGCGCTTGCCTCTATTTGTGTACACCATGGAAAGGGCACGTAACAAGCAGTGGTCAGAGCATAGTGGAAAAACCAATAGGAAAGCTTGTAGGTGGTACTACTATACAGTGGGTATCACCCCTTTGTAAAATAATCACATTTTATTGCTTTGCGGCCTGAAATGAAGACAGACACAGTTTCATTCAGCTGTATTTACTCAGTGCAACTTATAACATCCAAGTGAAATATATAACACCAACATGTCAGAAGAAAATAATAAACATAATCACTGAGTTGGAAAAAGGATCACCCCGTTGTTTCAGTATTTTGTTGAACCACCTTTTGCTTTAATTACAGCTTTTAGTCTGTTGGGATATGTCTCTACTAACATTGCACATCTAGACATTGCAATATTTGACCACTTTTCTTTGCAGAACTGCTCAAGTTAAGATACATTTTATGGTGACCGTTTGTGGACTGCTGTCTTCAAGTCATTCCACACATTTTCAATGTGGATTAAGTCTCTGACTAGGCCATGCAAGGACATTCACCTTTTTCTCCTTCAACCACTGTGTGGTCAGTTTTGCTGTGTGCTTTGGGTCATTGTCATATTGGAATGTAAATCTTCTTTCCATTGACAACTTTCTGGCAGAGAGCAGCAGGTTTTCCTCAAGAATTTGACAGTATTTTGCCCCATCCATTTTCCTTCTATCCTGACAAGTGCTTCAGTCCCTGCTGCAGAAAAACAACCCCATAACATGATATTAACACCTCCATGCTTTACTGTAAGAATGGGGTTATTTAGATGGTGAGCTTTATTGGATTTTTGCCAGGCATATCGCTTGGCGTGGAGGCCATACAATTCCATTTTAGTCTCATCTGACCGTAACACCTTTTTCCACGTGGTCTTAGAATCTTCAAGGTGCATTTTGGCAAAGCTCAGTCTTGACTGCATGTGGCCTTTCTTGAGGAGTAGCTTTTTTCTTGCACCCCTCCCATAAAAGCAACATTTGTGGAGAATTTGTGATATTGTTGTCACATGCACACAATGACCACTCTTTGTCATGAATTCCTGCAACTGCTTCAGAGTTGCTGTAGGCCTCTTGGTAGCCTCTCTGACCAGTTTCCTCCTGGCTCTTTCCTCCAGTTTGGAGCAACGCCCTGACCCAGGGAGGATCTGTGTTGTACCAAATACCCTCCACTTCTTAAAAATGGGCTTCACTGTGCTTCTAGGCACTGATAAAGCCTTTGAATTATTTTGTGTCCATCTCCCGACTTCGACAGTTGCAAACCCAAGGACTGAAATGCTTCAGGAAAAGCTTGTTTCTTGCTGAGCTAATCAAAATGACCACAGCTGATCACAGTTGAAAGTCAATTGGCTTTGTGTGCTATTGAGAAGGGGATTAACTACACCTGGTTGGGTTTACAAGTAATTTTTGGGAGGGGGGTGATTATTTTTCTAACTCAGTGATTCTGTTTTTTAATTTGAAATAATTTTTTTCTGACAAGTTGGTATTTTATTTTTCACTTGGATGTTATGAGTTTTCATTTCATGCTGCAGAGCAACAAAATGTGATAATTTTAAGGGGGGTGATTATTTTCTATACCCACTGTAATACTACTGTAGAAATTACGTTACAGGCTGAATGATTTCCCAAAAGCTAGCATGATATCCCAGTAAGTTATTTTGAGACAGTGTATGATCGCTTTCATGTTTTCTGCACTAATGCCATCAGTAGTTATAAATGAAGTTTGGCAGTGTTAGGAAAGCTAACATGATTTCCCAAGTTTAATGCATAGATCAGCTAAGCCATCAACTCAGTTATAGCTCATTAAAGCTACATTGTGTAAAAATTGCTCCCATCTAGCAGCAGTGCTCTTTTTAATTCATTGCAATAATCATTGTTAATTCATTATATAGCAAGTGAAATGTAACCAAATGCAATTGTATTGTGTGTAAAAAAACAATAGGAGCATATGATAGCAAAAATAATGATTTAACATATTTTATTAAAAACAGTAACAAATATGTTGTACACACAATTTAATTGAATATATTGTCAGTGTCTCATGTGAAAACACAATTACATTTGATAAACATCTGCTGCTCCGCCTCCTTCCCTGGTGCCTGCTACTCCACCCCCTACACTGGTGCCTGCTACAACGCTGCTGCTAGGATTCTAAGCATAACCAGAAAATATGAACATATCACGCCAGTCCTCAGGTCTCTACACTGGCTCCCAGTCACATTTAGGATAGACTTTAAAGTATTATTACTGGTATATAAATCACTCAATGGCCTAGGACCTCAATACATTGCAGATATGCTCATTGAATATAAACCCAACAGACCACTCAGATCATTAGGATTACATCAGCTAGAGATACCAAGGTTCCACTCAAAACACGGAGAATCTGCTTTTAGCTAATATGCCAGCCGCAGCTGGAACCAGCTCCCAGAAGAGATCAGGTGTGCTCCAAAAGTAGTCACCTTTAAATCCAGACTCAAAACACATCTGTTAAGCTACGCATTTACTAAATGAACACTGTGCTAAGTCCGAACTGATTGCACTATATTTTATATGGTTTGTTCAGTTTCTTTTATTTCTTAAACTATACTATTTTTCTATTGCTTTAATTTTATCTTTAATCTGTTTAATTTTTTCCTGTTTATGTAAAGCACCTTTATTTGCCATTTTGTATGAAATGTGCTATAAAAATAAACTTGCTTTGCCTTGCCTACTCCACCCCCGGTCCCTGCTGATCCACCCCTTATTTCGGTTTCTGCGGCTCTGCCCCCTACTCTACTTTACCGGCGCTTGATGCTTCACCCCCTTCACCGGTGTGTGATGCTCCACCCCTTCACCAGTGCCTGATGCTCTGCCCCCTGCTGCCGGTTCCCACAGCCCCTCTTCCATTTGTGTTGGTTGCTGCTTCTGGGGCCGCTCTTTGTGTGGGGGTACTGTCACTGTCTCGGTCGTGGCAGAATGGACTGTCGGAGACCTCGGTTGTCGGAGTGTTGAATGTGTAACCTGGATATTGATATATTTGAATTATTTTCTTATATTCTTTATTATTAAAATGTAAATTTAATTGTGAATTTATATTGTTTTATTCTCTTAATTTGAAATATTTTATTGTTATGTTACACAACATCTGTGTGCAGTCCCCGAAAGTGCTGTATAAAGGTGATCTCACTCCCAAAAGGATCTACTCACTCTCTCACTACAAAAGAACAGCTGACTCTCCTTCCCTACAAGACAATAGCTGTCTTTACTTCCCCACAAGTAAATAGCTGTCCCTCCTTCCCTAGAAGTAAAAAGCTGTCTCTCCTTCACTACCAGACAGTTGCTGTCACTCCTTCCTTACCAGGCGCATGCCACCACGTATTTAGCAGCAGAGTTGCCACAAGTTAGTGTAATAGATTACTTTTCTGGATTGGGCTGAGTAAACAACTTATGGAAACTTCCTCAGTATGACCCTAATGACCAGGTAAAGTAATTTCTGTAATTTTCGAATGTTTCCCATTGTTCCAATTATAGGTAAAACACTGTAAACTTTCCTGTCAAATTACATCCTTTTTTTTTACAGTGTAGCCATGTTTTATTTTTTCATAGATCACTGGTAAGTTATGTACTTCTTTTACCTGGTCAATAGGGTCTTACTGAGGAACTTCTCAAAAGTTGTAAACTCAGCCCAACCCAGAAATGTAATCTATTACACTAACTTGTGGCATATCTGTTTAGCAGCTACATACATTCTTTTAACTATCAATGTTTTGCAAGTCCACCTTGCACATTGTTGATATTTAGCAACTAACCTTATGAGATTTTACTGCATAATGTCATATATTGTAAAAAACTACAAAAACACATTTTTTACATTCTACATTTGATATTGTGGAATATATGTAAAACACATGTAACGGGTTCTAAGCTGTTCCCCGTAGCATATCTAATATATAATAAATGACATACACGAGACCAGGGACCAAGAAGTATGCGTAACAGGGTCCTGGACAGCTCTTCTAAATCCCCCCCTTGACTGAAACCGCACCTCACTCTTCGACAGCGTGTTACTCACGGCGTCCTCTCTTTGTCTACTCTTTGACTTCTCTTATATAGGAAACACATAGCACACTTAATTCACCCAGCTGCTTCACCTATGCATGCAGGACCGTTGCGCCTCTGTGCTCTTCCCCACTCGGTGTTGCCATCTTCAGCATTCCATTCATTCCCTCACACATAATAAACATTTCTGCAAAATTCAGAGCCGTATATATAGAGAGTTTGGCCAACTAGTTAATCGAATGTTCTTAGCTATCCCGTTATGCGATTGGTCCCGAGGTGGTCACGTGTATCGTGGACTCCATGTTGGATACCAACATTAATCTGATTCCCATTGACATAGTGCATGGAATAGTGGAAAATGTTATAAATAATAAAAAAATGACATAAATCACTGCAAAAATTCCCGTTTGGCTGCAATGAAAGACCGGGAAGCGGAAAAGAAATCCACAAGTTCCCCTCGTGAACCAAAAAGGCGAAAAGTGTGGAAGTTGAATGTGAAAAGAGCAAACTGGAGGGCAAATGACAACTCATTATTGTGTGAGGTGAATGTCAATTTCTCTCTTTTGACTTCTGATAACAAAATTTACATAGGACAAATATAGTAATACCATTACCATGCTGTCAAATAAGTTCTAACACTGCTTTAGAAATGAAAGAAGTTTGTTCTGCTTCACCTTGACTACACTATTGCTAGTGTGCCTGGTGATGTAGTATTGGCTTGAACTTTTTCAGAAATCTGTCCGTGGTTGCTATTCTTTACAGTTACAATTTTCGCCATCGAGCAAATTTAACCTGTCCTCGGCGATGGATGAACTACGAAAGGTTACGTCAGGACTCGGAAGACTGCAGAGAAAAAGGTAAACACTGCTCAGAGACTTACTAGGCGATGTGGTCACTCACTACAATGGGCATTTTTTAGACACCCATTTACAATATAGAAAATAAATACACACTGTGATATTTCCGTAAGAGCCTTACATATTGACAAATGTTGATAATAACATGTATATGCCTGTTTATAGTGAAAATAAGTGATTTATTTAAAGATAGCATATTCGCCACATAGGGTTACACTGTAAAGTAATCTGATGATGGTATCCAATATGGCGCCCATGATTTGAGTTGGCCAAACTCTATATATACGGCTCTGGCAAAATCCATGTTGGCATGCCCCCAGGTGTTGAGAACAAGTGTAACAGTGTTTGGAGACTGTCAGCACTTGGCATAGAGGGTTCTATGAAGAATGTTTAAGGGATAAAAGGATTAATGGTAGAACCCTTCACAGAGAATAAGACTAAACTAAAATGATTAAAATGCTTCATGTTAAAGGGTTAAATATACAGGGTTATAAGCAGAACCCCTACTTGGTGGTTATAGTTTGAACAATTTACCCTGTGTAAAAATATCTACCTAGGTGAGCACCAAAATGTGTTCCCCTATGTGGACAAATGGAGGATCCCTATATGATTCTACTTAGCTCTAATATTTTTAATTGTACTTGCCTGGTACCAGACTAAAATAATGACACGCTAATGACTATCGCCCTCCCACACTCGTCCCTATCATGATGAGACTAGTCATGGCTTACATCAAAGGCAGCCAGTCTTCCTGAACCCATTAGGTCCTACTGCTTTAACAAATCAACACAAAATGAAATTTACAACACAACTTAACATTGTCATAACAAGACTGGAAAATAATGGGAAATGCTATGTGATAATTCTATTAATTTACTACAGTTTAGAACTCAATAAAGTAATTTCCCTATTTATTTTTTTATCTGGAATGTGTGCAAATTAAATATGGAATTAAGCAATAAGGCATGAGGTAGTTTCATACACCGTAATGAAAATGGTTCTAGCATGGTCCTTTGTTGGATCTGAGGGTTCCAGGTGAAACCATGTGTTCTGTCCTCAGGATAGATTTATTAAGAATTTGATTTATTAAAAGAAATGTTTGATACAATTTAATTTGATGTGTTAAACTTAATTCCATTGTGAAATATATTCAGGATTAGTATGCAGGGAACCTTTATTTTGAAATACATGGCATTAACCATGTAACCAGTGTTGCCACATTTAGAGACTTTTCAGACCTCTTTAGCGACTTATTTTAAAAAGCGACTAGCGACAAATTTAGCGACTTTTTGTGGTGTTATTGGCGACTTTTGGAGACTTGTTCTCACTCTTCTCAACGAGCAGCGGGTGAGGTGAGATGGGGAAACAGCATTGTCAGTGACCTATCAGTATTGTTTGCTCTCTTTTGTTTTAAATTTAAAGGTTTTAATTTTACTGGTTTATTTTATTATTTTCATGCACTTAATCACATGAGATTTTTAAACAGCTGTTCATTCCTGTTTCTGTTGTGTGCAGAATCTTATTTCAGTGGGCATGATGACGTCACAAATATGTTAATTAGCGTATGACGTCATCTAGCGACATTTAGCTACTTTTCGAGCAGGCTTTAGCTACTTTCCATGAAAAATAGTTAGCAACACTGCATGTAACTAGAAATAGTAGAAGAAGTAGGTTAGAAGAAGCATGTTAGAAGAAGCATGGTGAATTTCCAAGTTGTTTTTCTGATTTTTTTCCACGCCCACGACAGCATTGGCTGTAAGTTTAATACATATTTTGTAATTTACTTAACCTGCATTCTTTATGTAGTTGTAGAGATAGTGAACTTTGTTGATTTATTAGTCATTAAATTCATGTTATCTGTCATGTTTGAATGCTAACATAATGTGTGCTAATTTATGTTGTTGTATGCTAGCAATGCTATTCTGATGTTAATATAGCCTGAAAGGTGTGAATGGGCAGTTGTTCAAGTGTCTAATATGAATAATTTAAGATAGCCTACTAAGCTATAGTGACTTGTACAAGAGACTAACTATCTATCCTTTTCTTTCTGTTTAGTTTTCACTCGTCAATTTCACCTGTCTGAAGTCAATAAAGGAGCAAGGCACTCATAGTCCTGGCTCGTGAATTTGAGTTTTGCTTGCTGTTTAACTGTGTCAACATACTGGAAGTGCATAATAGTGATGTACGAATCACGAACAATTCGTTCTTTTTGAACTAATCTTTTTAGTGAACTGGGTGTACTGAATCACTGCTTTAAAAGATATATTCAACTAATGAATCACTTTTGCAAGAGAAAATTACGTAGATGTAGCCTACGGGTGAAGTCCGAACCCAAAACGTTTATAACTTAGTAGATGTCATCACCATGCCCTGAATAAATAGATGCCCACACTTATCATAATCCACACACTGCAGCAGAAATCAAAGTTGACTTCATAATCTTTGTCATAAAGGCTTATTGTCGCGGATTTGAAAGGGCTATGAATACCGAGTCTTGTGTCGCGAGGGTATGCAAACTGTCTTTACACAGTGATGTTATTGGCTGCCCTTCACACCCTTTATTATAAAAATATGTTCATCTAAGCATACTTAATGAGAATAAAACATGTAATTCGTAAATCTATTTTATTTCCCTTAAATAGTACATGTGAATATTTCCAATGTGAAATTGTCCATTTGAAAACGTTAAGATGAGTGAACGGCAACAAAGGAGCAATATTTGGATTGTTTTCACCAAAATAAATGAAAATATTGCCAAGTGCACTACTTGCAAAATAAAGTTGTCAACCCGTGGAGGATCAACAGCAAATCTCTACAGACATTTACATTTTTGTGTTCATAGCTTAAAAAATTAAACGAGTGCACTGCTTTCACAGTAAATAATAAGGTCACATCATGGGCACAAAATGGAATTAAGCAGTTTGACAAAAAGATTCATTAACCGAATCAGTGATTCGAAAGATTTGAATCTTTTAAATGAACTGTACTGAATGATTCAGTTCACTTTAGTGATTCGGAATCCCCATCACTAGTGCATAACAGATAGAGAGAACAGTATACCATGGGTAAAGTATTTACTGACCTATTAAAGCATGATTATCTTTCCATTTCACCTCTGACACAATTGTCTGTGGTGGTACAGTGGTTTTGTACACTGGTCTTTTATTCCAACGACCTGGGATCAATACCACATGCAACATTTAAGATTTTCTTTTACATTTAATCTTAATTAAATTGATTTAATCTTCATTTACAAACACCTCAGAAAGTGTAGCCTATATTTCCTTGTAGTACAAGTTTATACTGCCAAGTCTACAGTATCTCTCCCTTTCAATTCCCCAAGTTTTTAAATGGCTACTGCTTTCTGTTGGTTCCAGGTAGAACTCTTTCTATGTTTCTTTTAATGCAAGGTTCTTACAATGACAATAATGGGTCTATGAAAGTAACATTGGTTTGTCAAGATGTGTATCCTTTATTTCAGAGCAAGATTAACGACTCAGTGTAACTCCCTTGGTAGAAGAATGATGATTTTCCTGCCAAGGTTGAGTGTTTGACTCCCACTGGTGACCAGAGTGGCTGAAATTATATAGACAAACTGGTTGTTTAGGCTTGTGGTGGACGTATCCCAAAGCTAACACACCTGAATCAACTTTTCTACTAATTATGAAGCCTTGGCTGGTTGATTCAGGTAAGCACATTCAGGGTAAATACAATATTGTTAGGGTCCCCAGCAGTGTGTTCGGGATAACGTGTTACAGTAGTCCGACTACTTTTTTGGATGAAAAGTAACCTAACGCATTACTTTGAAAATTCAAGTAACTAGTTACATTTATATTGAGAAAATTAGTTACATTTACATTATATCTGCACTTTTTCGGTTTTAGAACACAAGTTAATAATTTATTATCCGTTGTTGTTTTTTTAATCTGTATTTCATTAATGCGCCTCCACGCCAATCAAAAAAAGGAGAGATCTTGCATTTAAAATTCTAATGCGTTATGCAGATTGGAGGTTAGCAAAATGGAAGAATGCATAGCCTTCATTTTAACAGCTGGACATTTTCACATTACTTCAAAACAATCAAAAAGCAGGGAGGATAAATAAATGTGTCGTGTGAGCTGTGCGACCACAGGGTGAGCATCCGGTTTGGCAAAGTGCCACAAATGAGGAAGTGCCTTAAACCTGCATTCTATCTGAATTCCAGCTGTGGGCGATAAGTCTGGTTGCAAAAGAGCTTGGTTTCTGTAATAGTCTATGAGAATGAGAGACACTTCTGCTTGATTTATTACCTCAGTAAACATTTTCATAATGAGTATAGGGTCTCAATCGCTAGATTTCAGACTTCTGTAATATATAATGATGTACATTTTTTATTATGGGCTTGTTGATTTTAAAATTGGCAATGAAACAAAGGGGGATTTAAGGCGTGGCTATGGCGTTCGGTTGTACGACAAGAGACTCAAAATAGTTGGAAGTTCAGTTTTTCCGGTAGGTAACGTTATATTTTGTTTTACATTTTGTTTTAATACTGGTTTTCATTAGCATCCCAATTAATATCCATTAGCCTAAAATCTTTTTAGTCTAAAATCATCACATCTGCAACCAAGATTTCTGCGCCCGTAACGGCAAATTCTTTTTTTTCTTTCTTTTTTTTAGAAAGGTAACAACATACAATACTCTCAAAGGGGAATACAATGTATATACAATACAAATGTTGTCTATGTAAGAATTAATTACCTGAGTACAAGAAACAACAAAGAATAAAAAAACAACAAAAAAGGGGGATATACTGAAAAATAAAAATTAAAGGGAAAAAGGATAAGGGATAAAATTAATATTTAGAGCAGCAAAAGGAGAGATTAATCAAAACAGTAGTTTCCTAGATATGTTATTACACATTTGTCTTGCAATACTACTTGATCTGATCTTTTTCAGTGAGGAAAAACAGTTTAAAATAATTTATAAACCACACAAAGGAAGGCTTAGACTTACTGCAGTGAATATGATATTTACCCATAAGAATAACCATATTGACTAAATCTGTTACTAACAAATCTAAATCATCCATATAAAATAGGATGTGTGAGAAGGTCAGAGTAGGAATATTATCGATCCTAAGAGACAGCCAGTTATGCATTTCGGACCAAAAGCTGTTGGACATAGGGCAAAAAAGAACATGTGTTCCAGAGCCTCATCAGCCATCTCACAAAAAACACAAGGGTCTACATCAAATTTAAATTGTCTTCTAAGAAAGTCAGCAACCGGATATATCTTAACATTTTTTAAAGGGAGTCTGTTTGACTTTTGGGGAAATGGGCCATTTAATTATTTTAAAATGTGTTTTTCCTATGTACCCATATCCAGAACCTGTATACACAAACCTCTGTTATAATCAAAAAAGTATCTAGATTTCAAAGCATCACAAATATATTTATTACATTTATGGTAGATTAAAATATGATCATTAATACCAAATTTGGTTAGGGTTGGTAAGGGTCTTATTCTTTAATATAACAATGTGCTTTGAATTAACTGTAATAATGGTATAGGTATTGCTTTACAGATCTTGTTGTATTCTCTAGAAGTACAATTTAAATTATATATGTTTAAAAAAGCTTTATATTCCAAAAAGTTACCATTATCATCAATAACATAATTCACAACCAGAATGCCTTTTTCATACCAATAATACTTAAATAATGATTTCCTATTGATTATTATGACCCTGTTATTCCATGGTGTGGATCCATGGGGAGAAAAGTTATGAGTGAATATCATTTTCCAATATTGAAGAACTTGTTTGTGGGAGTTTGATAACTTAACAGGAATTTTGGTCACCTCAAAATCACATTTTAAAAGAAAGTCAAGCCCTCCTACTTTTTTAAATAGATGTCTAGGTATGTGAGAACACATAGCATCTGGTCAGGATAGATATGCTTTCAACCAGTTAATCTTAAAGGTCCCAAACATTGATTCAAAGTCCAATGCTTTAATTCCACCTATATCATACTCCTTAACCAGCTGTGATTTCTTAATATAATGGGTTTTATTCTTCCATTGGAATTGGAAAAAAATTGAGTTGGCTTTCTTAACATTACTGCAAGAGACATATAGGGAGTGACATGGAGAAATTACTTTGGAAATACCTTCTGTTTTAGATAAAGTAACTCTACCAAAGAAAATAAGATATCTGGTAAGCCATGGACTCAAAGATTTCATCATATCTATTAGACAGTCAGAAAAATGTACATCTTCCCTTCTGATAGCATTTTTAGATATAACAATTCCTAGAAATTTCACTTCAGATTTAACCTCAATTGAAGAGATGATGGAATCCGTTGATGAGTGAATGGGAAGTAGCTCACATTTTTTTAATATTAAGGGTTAATCCTGAAGCTTTAGAGAAAATCGAGATTGAATCAAGGGCAACATCAACCATGAATATGTTCCTTAAAAGGATTGCTGTGTCGTCTGCAATTTGACTAATTTTAAATTCATGGTCAAATATTGAGATCCCATGCAAGTCGGTGTTGTGGTTAATGAGCATGCTAAGTAAATGGGTGGCCAGAATAAATAATTTGGGAGATATCAGACACCCTTGCTTAATACTGCGGAGCACCTGAAACCTAGAAGTTATATAGTTCTGTGTCACTGAATCCTAGTATATGTCAGTATAAAACATCTTAATTATTTTACAAAAGTTGCTCCCAAAGCCTAAGAATTGAAGTGTTTCAAATAAAAAAGTATGTTCAACTGTGTCAAATGCCTTATAAAAATCAAGAAATAAAATAAAAGCATCAGTGTCAATGAGGTCCCGACAATCGAGCATGTCTAGTAGTAATCAGGGCCCGTATTCATAAAGAATCTTAATGGAAAGAGTAGCTCCTAGTGAGAAAATTCTAAGAAAATTCTTAGAAATGTGGGCGTTTACTCTTAAAATAAAAATAAAAATCCTAGTAAAGAAAACAGTAATTCAGAAAGCATCTTAACTCTTAAGAAGTCCTAAGGCCAAAATTGGTAGGAGTACAGATGAGGACTTTTAAGAGGCTTATGAGTTCCTTCAGTAGAGGAGAAAACGGCGGAATTACGAAGAGGGAGAAGAAATGTGTTGCAGACAATGGATGACAGTGAGTCAATAAGCTATAGATTAGATCGTGCAGGGATCATGTTTGTGACCGATCTTATTAGAGACACGCTAACATCTCCGACACAGCACAGAAATGTCAGTGCCAGAAATGAAAGTAATCACTACATTACGATATTTGGCAACTGGGAACATGCAACAATATAGCAGTGATGACTTGGGTCTGTCACAACCTTCTGTAAGCAGAGTGATCACACAAACAATTTCAGCACTTTCAGAACCTCTTGTGTCACAGTGCATTTCCTTTCCACTGGACATTCCCACCTTGCAGGCATAAAAAACTGCATTTATGAATATAGCAGCCTTGTTGTCGGAGTAATTGATGGAACCCACATCCGAATTATTCAACGTGATCTCCGAAATACGTGATACTACCACGGACATGGCCGAAAATTCTGTGAAACTGCCACGGATCCTTATCTTCTAAATCCGTGACAGTTTCACGGAATACTAAAAATCGCTCAGTTTTTTCCTTCTTGGACAACCAACCAATCACAGTCTTCAAAAGATTGTGTCATACATAGCAACGGGGTCAGCCCCGCCTCCTCACTAAAATAAGAGTTTTTGTCTTTTCCTTGCTCAGAGTTGGTTGCTCTTAGATGGGTCTGGAATCGATCTTAAGCTAAGACTCCTACGTAAAAGTTTTTAAGCTAAATTACGAGTTTTCTAAGAGGATTCTTAGAATCTTTATGAATACGGGCCCTGGTATGATTATGTATATTTCTACCCTTCATGAAAGCTGATTGACAATCATCAATTATATGTGATAATCCCTCATTTAGATGACTAGCATAGACATGTGCCAGCAATTTATAGTCATTACATATCAAAATAATAGGTCTCCAATTATCCAATAAAAGATTACCTTTGTTAGGTTTGGGAATTAAAGTGATGAGACCATGTTTCATAGTGGGAGAAAGATTACCTTTTGAGATACAATCTAAATAGGCATTATACAGCAATTCCCTGATATCATTCCAAAAGAAAGATAAAAAATCCACGGTTAGCCCATCTATTCCGGGTGATTTCCCCCTAGACATCTGTTGAACTGCTGAGTCTAGCTCCTCAACTCTTAGGTCATGTTCCATAATCTGTTTAAATTTATCATCCATTGTCTTTTTGAAAACCATAATCTTATCTAAGAAAAAAAGCAGTCTTTAAAAAAAGGGATTTATACAATTTACTATAAAAAGCTTTGATGTTTTCATTTTGTAATGATAAACTTCCCAGAGGTAAAAATGAACAACAAAGTTTATTTCATTCAGGCAGTCAAAAGCAAGGGATCCCACCAGAATTGCAAAAAGCTAATTATAGGCTACGGTACAATAGGAAAAACCAAGGCAGAATAATCCAAAACAAGGCAGAGGTCAGACCGGAATAGCAAATAGCAAATATTAGGCTAAAGTACAATAGGTAAATCCAAGGCAGAATAATCCAGGTACAAGGCAGAGGTCAGACCAGGGGTGCGTTTCCCGTACAACGATGCAACTCGGTGGTTTAACCACCATAGTACGATGCATCTTTAAAGAAATCAACTAGCTAGTCACTACTGTTTCCCGAAACCATGGTACCTGTGTCGCAGATCCATGGTTTGAACCACATTGGTTGGAGCTGTCGTTATGACGTTCTTCTTCTTCTTCTTCGACCTAATGGC
>JACXGM010005723.1:0-34510 GCA_016801145.1 Umbra pygmaea
TTTTCACGCTACCACTACCGGGCAGAGGCCGTTTATGGATACTAGGGATGGGCTGATACCACTTTTTATGGAACGAGTACAAGTAAAGAGCATATCATTTTGGGTACTTGCCGATACAAGTACCGATACGAGTACTTTTAAGAACTATGCCAAATGTTACATTTATATAAAGCTAAAATCTGCTATTTCTTAGATGTTGATCAGCCAATTCAAGTATAGAAAAGTAAATATTCCTACATATCCAGAATAACATCGTTTACATTGCAGGTTAATGTGTTATATTTATTACAGATGTCAATGGTTTAACTCTCCTTCCCTAATTAGCTAAAGTGAGAGAAACATGTTTGTAAACGCGAATGCAATACCTTTGTGTTAGAATTTGCCCTAAGCATTGCAGACGTTTTGTAAAGTATGCACCGAATAGCATAATAACTTGCATCCCTTCTTCGTTCCTGTACTTAAATGTGCGCATTTCCTTGAGGATTCCAATATTTTTTACCTATAATTTTACAAATATTAGGCTACATGAAAACAGCAATGAGAAAAACGATGTCGTATTTCGCCATTTGAACTCTAGCCTACTGGATAACTGCTGAGGAAAAAAATGTTTTCAATAGAAAACGTGTGGCTTGGTCTTTGGAATAATTATGCATTTTAGGCACAATTAAATCGCTTTTCTTTCTTTTTTAAATAGCAATAAATAGTTTTACAGCTTTATAAGCATGGTCTCTGAATGACGAAGTAGACTGTCTTTATCATCAATATGAAAGATATGCATAGGGCTGTAAGTCAGCTAACGTAAGATCAGCAAATTGTGTTGTTAACCTACACATGTTAGTTCAATGTGAAGGATTTTGTCAAGGCTATCTCCACTGCATTAGTGTTGTTATCAGATTTCTATGTACATCTTGTCATAGAGATGAGCGAAATAAAAATGAACACGTAATTTAATGAAACAAGACCCATTGGTGAATAATACAGTCAGAGTTAGTTTTTTCTACCTGAAGAAAATGTTGTCTCTCCCCTATATTTTCTTCTTGGGGGGGGGGGGGCTTTATAAAATGTGTCACCTTTATAAAATGTGTCAGCCCTTCTGAGTTTGCAGGTATGATTAAAACACTTGGGTTTAAACTGCCTTAATAGTATGTGAATGTTATTTTCTCAGCCGTGCGTTGGAGCTTTCCCTGGCCCTGGTGTCAGCTGTCAACATCCGCTCTCTGATGAAGGAGCTCCTCCTCTTTCTGTCCAGCTGTCCTCCAGAGCTCCGGGCGCACACAGCCTCCGGCATCTTCAACGCTGCAGAGAGGTGCTGAGCTTCCTGGGCTTCATATCTCACTGTCCCTGTAATACTGCGTTTCCATCTCACTGTCTTTGTGTGGATGTTGTGTCTGAGCCACAGCACTGAGTCTCTGTGTCTCTGCCAGGTACGCTCCGTCTCAGCGCTGGCATATTGACACCATCCTGCATGTCCTCACCACGGTAAATACTTACTGCACCACTACATTCTCCTGCTGCACAACTTCTTTTAACTGTGGCCACCTATCACATACCCCAAGCATATATCCCACTTATGGTATGTCAGCCCCCTTATGTCCCCTAATTGTACTTCAGGATGTCTGGGTGGAAAATAGGCCAGCACATGTTCTAAGGACCAACGAATCATTGTCAATTGTTAATTATAACCATTTTGTTCAGTCTCTGAACAGTTTTTGATAAAAATATCTTGTAGTTGAAATGGTTTGTCCATTTTATCAGTAAAAGCAAAATATGAATGTCTATTATTATTATTATATTTATTATTATCATAAATGTTATAATATACAAAGTGTATTGGACAAAATGTATGGAGAATTATATTAATACCATTATAATGTACAACTCTTGTTGTTACAAAAAGTCATAATACTGCTATTACTAATAGTAAGGATAATAATAAATAAAATATAGATTTCAGATTGGACAAAAAAGTATTTCATTATCATTAACGTTTTTATTGATTGCTTGAATTAATGTTTTTAAAACACAGGCCAAAACTGAAACGCACACAAATTTCTACTAAACTATTTGCAAAAAACAAAACCTATCTCATGAAAAGCATGTTGTTTAATTTTTTGCAAAAATAGCATAGCGCTGCCCAGGATTTCGGTTAGATATGTAAATCAGATGATCTATTCTGACACGTCGTTCTCCAGATTGGGTGCCTGTAAATTAAATTGCAGAAGTATAGTTGGTGAACATAACCTCATGAATTATATGACTAAAGGCCTCCGTGTTGGATGAGCAGTGCAAAAAGTATTGGTGACAGGGCGACCATACGTTGGATGAACCATGTGCGTGCCCATCCATCTCACAGATCTGTCCAAGGAGTTGCGGAACTGATGACAAAGCAGGGTTAGTGGGAATTGGGAGAGGAAGAAAATAGAGAGAAATTAAAAAAGAAAAAAAAAGGACTGTAACCTAGTTCCATTACAATTATTTTAGCATTTAAGAAAAATACTTTTGTAAAAAAACGGTCACAGTTTTTAGAAACATTATTATAATAGAAAATACTTCATAAACCAGGGGTCTCCCTTGATTGAGGGCCTAGTGTATGCTGGTTTTTGGTTTTTCCCTTCAATTAGAGCCCTAGATTAGGACCTAGACTGTCAGGTAAGGGAGATCCTAACCAATTAGTGAACTACTCCATCAGCCTTGTACAAGATGAAAGCAAAAACCTGCATACACTAGGCCCTCCATGGAAGGGTTTGGAGACCCCTGACATAAACAGTAGTTTTTTAAATCTTTTTTTCACACATTTTTTGAATATGTGTGTTTTATTCACTGCTGAGCTTTTTTAATCTACATGTATTGAACATTTGGATGAACACTAACCAGCAATCTTTTAAATGTGTTTGGGGAGAATTATAGGATAATTCTCTATTCATTACAATGTTTTTATTTTTCTTGAAATTATAACATAATGTATTTTAAAAAATTTATATAGGTTTGTGTTTTACTCATAGAATTGACTATAGACTGCAAGATATTTTATGCACAACAAATTCTGCAACTCCCAGAAAAATGGTCCTCAATCTTGACTGTTGAATTTTGAATTTATATTAGGAGTAAATTACCACTGGGGTTTGTACTACTGTCATTTTTATATTATATTGAGCCACCTGCTTCAACCTGGTAAAACACCAGTGGTCCACAGACCACAGATTGGAAACCACAGCTCTAGGCTTCAGTAGTTCTAGTGCTTGAAAATATTAATTTCTCTTTTAGGCAGGGGGCGATGTGCGGGATGAGACGGTGCCCAACCTAATCCAGCTCATCACCACTGCAACAGACCTACACTGCTACACAGTCCACAAGCTGTACAGAGCCCTGGTTACAGACATCTCAGTGGTAGGGCCATAGTATTAATATAGTATATTTAAAGTACACACTTTTGTTGCCAGCAACCTATTTTGAGCCTTGTTAGTGGTATAAAATAGCAATTTATTTATACTTCATCCATGACCTCACAACTAGCGTTATAAGGTACAGTAATTATCAGTTGGCACTAAAACTGGGCACATTTGATTAGCATGAAAATGTATCCCAGAGAACGGTCAACTCGGCACCAATGTGTTATTAACCCCTAGGTTCATTTTGCACCGGAATTGTCCTTTAATGGCTGTGTGTTGAGTTAATTTGAGTGGACAGCAAATTGACACTGTTATACAAGCTGTACACTCACTTGTACATTGTGGCAAAGTGTAATTTCTTCAGTGTTGTCAGATATTTATAATTACATTTATTTATATATATATACATCTATATATGAATAAAGGTCTTGTGTTAATTTGTCACTCACCATTGCGTAACATCTTCTAATTAATCAAAATGTCTAAATGCTGGTTATTGTGTTGCTTAATACCCTTTTAAAACATATTATTTATGTGATTAGTTCACTTCGCTGTGTGGTACATTTATTCCTTTATACATATGTTAATAGTCCATGATGGGTTAAACTTGTTTTACACTATTTAGCCATTATCTGATGTGTGTTTTGTCTGTGTGTGTAGCAATCCCTGGTACAGGTTGCCTGCTGGTGTATAGGCGAGTATGGAGACCTTCTGCTGACAGGAGAGTGTGAAGAGACCGAACCTGTTCAGGTAGTACACGAGGACGTTCTAGTTGCTCCAACACATTTGTCGTTATTGATAGTACATTATTAACTGTCATAACTCAGACACGTTTTCTTGCTTCTGTGTCTTGCCATTAGGTGACCGAGGATGATGTCCTAGATGCCTTGGAAACGGTTCTACAGTCACACATGTCGTCGCCGGCAACCAGGGGCTTTGCTCTTACAGCAACCATGAAACTTAGCACACGCATAACACATAACGTGGAGTAAGCATCCCTATCGCTCAGCCCTCAGAACACTGCCACCGCCTCCATGGAGCGATTACTGAAATCTGCTTAGTCGCTGTTGCCCGCTGCGTGACGTGTTGAAACTCCTTTGCTGATACTGATGATATTAAAATAGCTTACTGCTGCTCTTCTTTCCTTTTCTCCCTGTCCGCTAGTCGCATCAGGAGCATCGTCAGCATCTACGGCAGCTGCATAGACGTGGAGCTACAGCAGAGGGCAGTAGAATATAACGCTTTGTTTAAGAAATACGACCACATGAGGTACAGTTAACTTGTAGATACGGTATACTACCATCAGTGATGTGTTAATACATGCATTAATATACCAAGGGATACAGGAGCGAGTAGCTATGGCATCCCCTCAGTGACTAGTACTGCTTTTATCACTGTAGCCACTGTGCTAAGAGAGCTCTCTGTCAACCAGGGCTGCAGTGCTGGAGAGAATGCCAGTGATTGACAAGAGCTCGCCAGGACACACCAATGGAGAATCAGCAGGGGGGACTATCAAAGAAATGGAGCCAACCAAATTGACAAATGAACTAGTGTTGCCGAAGGAACCTGCTAACCAGGTATGGCATGAAAATGACACCAAAACCTTGAGTATTTCAGCTGACTGGAAACAAAGAGCAGACTTTACCTATTTCATACTGTGTTTGCACTTCCTTAAAGGAAAAGTTAAAGGGATAGCATATTTTTGTATTTCCCATTAATCTGCTGCTTCTGTTAACGTTTTTTTTTAATCTGTACTAGAAGTTCTCAGTGTTAAAACTGTGACTACTCAAATACACACTTTGGGAAATTTTCAGTGAACTAATGAACAAAATACACAAATATTGCGTAGTGGGCTAAGTCGCTGCATTGCAGGACAGTCTACATCGCGGTGGTTGTGGGTTCAAGCCCGACATGGGTTCTCTGATTTTCCTCAGGCCCCCTGCACGGCAAATTGGCATAGCATTGCCCAGGATTTGTAGCCTGGAAAAATCCAGACCCAAATCCAGAGGATATAAGGGTCTGGGTTAGAGTAATGAAAATGACCCAACTCGAGGGGCGGCACCAAGCATGCATTTGAAAATCTCACTGTACGCATTTGGATAACACTACGACCTATCACCAGTGGTTTTTCGCTAAGCCCCTATGTTGGAGCTAACTGGTAAATAAAACTCTTGCCATATCAGGTCGGCAAAACAGTAAAAACTTCCTTTTTAAAAAAGGAACGATTAGAATGTCGTCTTCTGTTCCTCTTTTAGACAAAAAAGAGCCAAGTCTAACTCGTTCATTGTAGTGACCAAAGCCATTTTAAACAACTGATGTTCATCCATAGCGATCTTACAATGTTTACTAATGACTTCGAGGTCACAGTGCTGTCGTCATCTGTTTAACATGCCTCTGGCACGCCTATATCAGATACACTGATGTGATTGGTGCAGCTCGGCTACAAGGGCATAGTTAATGAGCAGAATTACTCTGTGCCAGAGTAACTTGCTGAGCAAATTCAAATTGTGCTCTCGCGAGAACTCTGGATTTCCAGGGTACAGGATTTGGGTTATACAAGTCAGATAAGTCTATCCTGCTACGTCGCTCTCCATCGAGCACCTGTGAATTCAATAGCGGAAGTATAGTCGGTGAACGTAATCATCCCATGTATGATCCAACTGTTGGGTGAACAGTGTGAAAAGAATCGGCGGCTCGGGCGACGTGGTTGTGTGCGCTCCTCGTCATCCCACAGATCTGTACAAAGAGTTGCGGAGATGCCGGCAAGGCAGGATTAGAGAGGGAATTGGGAATAGAAAAAAATCACAAAAAAAATTATAAATTAAAAAAATACACAAATATTTGTTAGTGACCTATCTATCCCTTTCAACTGACGCTCTAACATTGTTAATCAATGAGGAACCTTTCCCTTATTTTCAAGGTGTGTGACCTGCTGGACCTACTTGGGGGTCCCGGCGAGCCACTGCATCCTACCCCGGCCCCGTCCAACACAGTGAAAGGACCGGTTATGAGCACGTCTGGGGGAGACCTACTGGACCTGCTGGGTGGCTTGGAGGTCACGCCTGGTGAGTCACACAGCTGTTGACATGGCGAGTGACAGAAAAACAGAGCAGTGGTTTACAGGTAGATGGATAAAGCCATATAGTTGTATGAACATGTCAGCACCTTTGAACGAAGCATACTGCCCTTATTAATCATGGATTTATTGATAGCATGTTTTTGGCGCTGGCATCGTAGCGTAGATGCTCGAAGACCCCAGAGGTTCATAGCAGGGTGTGCCATGGTGCATTAATCCGTGCAGATGAAGACTTAGTAGTTAGACACCATGAAATTGAGAAGAAAAAAATGGGGTAACTTGAGAATAAAAAAACTTTGTGAGAATTATAATAATAATAATTATAATAATAATATATATATATTTTATTTTATTTTTTTCCGTAGCTCCACCTTGTGTTAAAGTGTATGAGAAAAATGGCGTCACGCTGAAACTCCAAACTGACAAACAGACAGATACTGGGATGAACATTACCCTCACAGCCACCAACTCCACTGAGGCAGACATCACCAGTCTCACCCTTCAAGCAGCAGTACCCAAGGTCTGATTTCCCTATCTGCTGTCTGTAGTCTGCTGTCCATAGGTCTCTGTGTATTGAATCTAGCTGGTACATCATGAGTTGGGCTTTTTAGACCAGTGCTTCTCAAGCATTTTGACCCAAACAGAAGCAAGATATCTTAGTAACCATTTATTTACTTCATTTTATTTAGAATAAAACATGTACTTAATATCAACATTTTCACCTTTTTCATGGTTGATATTCCAGATTGCTCATATTCTTGATGAATAATGATGGCACACACATACTTACTGACCACACCAGGAAGAATTGCTCCCTATTTGTCTTGATCTTTGTTTCTCATTTCCATCCAATAGAGTGTCCAGTTACAAATGAAGGCTCCGAGTGGTGACGTCATTCCGGCACATGGTTTAGGGCTGGTAACTCAGACTGTGCTCCTCAACAACCCAAACAAGGTGGGCATTTATTCAGTCAGTCCAGGGTCACCACATCCACGCACACTGGGTACACACACTGGTCATCGGATTACAAAATATTAATTAATTAGCCCTCATTACATAATGTATAGTTGGGATTAGTATTACATTCTTAAACACTGCTGATTCAATTTATGAACTGGGCATGAATCCCTTTTTCAGGACACTGTATTTGAAAGGACTATTCATCAATGTCTGATTTGACAGACTGTCATATTAAAGGATTCAAACAATGTTTTCCATGCTTGTTCAATGAACCATCAACAATTCGAGAACATGCACCTGTGGAATGGTAGTTAAGACACCGTGTTTAGATGGTCAGCAATTAAGGCCACAGCCATGAAAATGTAGGACACTAAAGAGACGTTCCTACAGACTGAAACGCACCAAAAGAAAGATGCCCAGGGTCCCTGCTTAGCTGCGTGAACATGCCTTAGGCATGCTGCAATGAGGCATGAGGACTGCATCTGTGGCCAGGGTAATAAATGGCAATGTCCGTACTGTGAGACGCCTAAGACAGTGCTACAGGGAGATAGGAAGGACAGCTGATTGTCCTCGCAGTGGCAAACCACATGTAACAACACATAGTGTCTGTAACTTTTGATTTTGAACCCCCCTTTGTTCAGGAACACATTCTATTTCTGTGTCTGTGGAAATTGTTCAGGTAATGTCTTTGTTGTTGAATCTTTTTTCTTTTAATACTAATATTTATATATGTTCAGTTTGTAGAAAATAACAGCAGTTGAAAGTGAGAGGACATTGTTTTTGCTAAGTTTATATTATTAGGAGTAACATTTGGTAAACATTTGAACTTCTAGTATTGCTCTCATTTAGAGTGTCATCAAATCCACTCACATACTCTTAAATTGTTTTTTTTCTGCTGATCACACATTTTGTCTTCAAAGTGGTTGAAGTAATCGATAAGACATTTAAAAACCTTTACATTCTGAACAACCAGTAGGCCAAGTGTAATTTCATTACGGTACATGTACTGTATAGATGGCAGTTTCTTTGAAGTCATAACTATCAGCCATTGTTGTAATTTAACAATGAATTTAACTAAATTCTAAGAATTTATTAAAATTGCCAGTGCCAGATGTTCTAAAACTCTCTATGGATTATGTCCCCAAAGCAACATCCATATATGAGGCTCAGTATTGTGTGTGGCCTCCACGTGCCCGTATGACATCCCTACAACGCCTGGGCATGCTCCTGATGAGGTGGCGGATGGCCTCCTGAGGGATGTCCTCCCAGACCTGGACTAAAGCATCTACCAACTCCTGGACAGTCTGGGGTGCAACGTGGCATTGGTGGATGGAGCGAGACATGATGTCCCAGAGGTGCTCAATCGGATTCAGGTCTGGGGAATGGGTGGGCCAGTACATAGCATCAATGCCTTCCTCTTGCAGGAACTGCTGGCACACTCCAGCCACAGGGTCTAGCATTGTCTTGCATTAGGAGGAACCCAAGGCCAACCGCACCAGCATATGGTCTCACAAGGGGTCTGAGGATCTCATCTCGGTACCTAATGGCAGTCAGGCTACCTCTGGCGAGCACATGGAGGGTTGTGCGGCCCCCCAAAGAAATGCCACCCCACACCATTACTGACCCACCGCCAAACCGGTCATGCTGGAGGATGTTGCATGCAGCAGAACGTTCTCCACGGCGTCTCCAGACTCTGTCACGTCTGTCACGTGCTCAGTGTGAACCTGGTTTCATTTGTGAAGAGCACAGGGCGCCAGTGGCGAATTTGCCAATCTTTGTGTTCTCTGGCAAATGCCAAACGTCCTGCACGGTGTTGGGCTGTAAGCACAACCCCCACCTGTGGACGTCAGGCCCTCATACCACACTCATGGAGTCTGTTTCTGACCATTTGAATGGACACATGCACATTTGTGGCCGGCTGTAGGTAATTTTGCAGGGCTCTGGCAGTGCTCCTCCTGCTCCTCCTTGCACAAAGGTGGAGGTAGCGGTCCGGCTGCTGGGTTGTTGCCCTCCTACGGCCTCCTCCACGTCTCCTGATGTACTGGCCTGTCTCTTGGTAGCGCCTCCATGCTCTGGACGCTACGCTGACAGACACAGCAAACCTTCTTGCCACAGCTCGCATTGATGTGCCATCCTGGATGAGCTGCACTACCTGTGCCACTTGTGTGGGTTGTAGACTCCGTTTCATGCTACCACTAGAATTGATAGCACCGCCAGCATTCAAAAGTGACCAAAACATCAACCAGGAAGCATAGGAACTGAGAAGTGGTCTGTGGTCACCACCTGCAGAACCAATCCTTTATTGGGGATGTCTTGCTATTTGCCTATAATTTCCACCTGTTGTCTGTTCCATTTGCACAACAGCATGTGAAATTGATTGTCAAACAGTGTTGCTTCCTGAGTGGACAGTGTGATTTCACAGAAGTGTGATTGACTAGGAGTTACATTGTGTTGTTTAAGTGTTCCCTTTTTATTTGTTTGAGCAGTGTATTTTTTAATCCACTCAATCCTATGAACACACACACACACACACAATTAACATAACCTTGTTTTCCCACCAGGTGAGTCTGAAGATGCGGGTACGTGTTTGTTACACCAGCCAGGGCACTCTCTGCCAGGACATGGTGCAGATTGACTCCTTTCCGAGCCCCACCTGGTAACAACAGCTGCAACCAGCCTGTCTGTCAACACCTACACTAACATCAGATCGTGTGTGTGGGAGGATTGACACCCAACCAGGATCCCTCTCTACCTGAAAACTCGGTCGATTATTAAGAAGTAACTGTAGCTGTTCTACTCTTCAACCGGATGCTCTGTCTAAGATGAAGTTCTTTATTTTCTCAATGGTCGACACTCCTAATCTGTGGAAACATTCGCCCTACACATGGCAGGGATCCATGTAGTTGAACCCTCAAAGACTGACACTATAAAAGCCATTGTACCTTTTTAGCTTCTGTTCAGACTGCTGGCATTTGATTTCTAATAGCATAAATGTTGGTATGAATACTTGATACGGACACAGGTATTGACTGTTGACACTACAAAACATGGTACTGGTTTTAATGTGTAATGTATTTCCATAGTTAAATTGTCATTGGTCACATCCAACAACAACATTAAAATGAAGTCATTTGCTTGAGCCAATGGGGTTTGTCGAATCAAGTGAAACCTATCCTGCCAACAATGGCAACACCGGGATAATCAATTGACTGTGTCTTCAAGTCTTTCACTAGGAAACTGGTAACCACGAATCAAGGACTATTTACAGTACCTACCTATCATTTTGACTCTGTTACAGTTCCTTCGTCAATCCGAGTGACGTGATCAGCATCAATGCCTTATTTACGCCTTATCTACACCTAATGTACATTCATTCCATTGTTGTGCTCATACTTCTAATTTCCATCCACTCGGCTGCTTCTCCCTTGCCTGAACCCCATTGGAGCTGAGCGATAATCATGTATGTGTAGATTTGCTTTTTTTGAGGTGAGTTGCTATATTATCAGTGAACGGTTTGTCTCCCCCAACCCAGTTCTCAGAATTTTTGTGAACCATTGATGTTACACCAGCATTCCTGACCAATTTCCACTATAATACCATGTCTCTATTGATGTTAAATCTATTGAAAATACTGCTCTGACCCATCAACATACTAGAATACAAATCTCAAGTTGTGAGACTGCAGCTCATTACAATACATTTTAACTGATGAACAATCTAGTGGATCTCAGGTTTTCATTTGGAAAGTGCATGGTGCAGTGCCAGCATTGTGTTTGCTTCCCAAAGGGGACTGTATTAAAATGCACATACCTACTACTTTGATAAGTGCACCTGCTAAATTGACCTGACATCTTCCTCCACAATGATAAAATACTAAGTTTTATAAATGTATTGTTATGTTTTAGCAGAGCACATTATTCAGAGCGATTTACAGGATCAATTAGGGTTAATTGTTTCAAGGACAGCAAAACAGATTTTTTTTAAACTTGCCAGCTCAGGAATTCAATCTCGCAACCTTCCAGAAAACAGTTTCTTGTCAGCAGAGGTGTATAGTCCAGGTGCCAGAAAGTAGAAATCCTGTCCAGCAGCTGTCCCAACCATCACTAAGGTAGATGATCTTGTTAGTGAAAACACCTGTTCTAGATGTAGATGCAGATCCAAAAACATGGCAGGATTTTTACTTTCTGGCACCTGGACTATACACGTCTGCTAGTCAGAGGCTCTAACCACTACAGGGGTAGACAACTTCGGTCCTGGAGGGCCAAAACACTTCAGATTTTTAATTGTACCCAGTAGTTAATTGCAATCACCTGCTTTCCCAGGTATAAACCAATCCCTTATTAGAAAGAAAACAAAAATCCGAAGTGTTTCGGCCCTCCAGGACCAGAGTTGCCTACCCCTGCACTAAGCTATCTGACTACTTTCCAATATTTTAAACATCTTGGCCATATCATCAGATGCCTAATCTTAACATTATCTTTAAAAGTATTGACAGAATGCAGGCAGATTCATAGATATGTGTATATATATTCATAGATGCATTTGAAGACTTTAGACCACTACCCTTGTAATGGAGACAGAAAGAGAATTTATTTTGTGCATTGTCTTTAACTCTGTGTTCATTTGTAATTAAAAGGTTATAAAATAAACTAGTCCTTGAGTTGATATAATAACCTATATGGAGAGTAGCTGTTATAATGCAAAATAACATGTACAATAGCAGACCTACATTCATGTACTTAAAACATAACAGTCAACTTAAACTTTTATTCACAAGCAATATAACCAGTGTCCCATTTACAATGTTAGAACATAAACATGGGTAGTTACAAAAAACATCTTCACAGAGGAGCAGAAAGTCCCTTGTTTGTTTAGGCTACAGAGGCCCAAGAAATTGAGTGCCAAGGCATTTTGGCCATTTACTGTTCTGTGTGATGTTAATAACTGAAATTGCCATAAGGTCAGTCCCACTGCCCACTAGGAGAGGTTTGTGATGGGCCATTGGCACACTAGCCCTCCTCTTAGAGCAAGGACCAGATGCAACACAGATCCTCCTTGGATTTTGTAATCTGAAGCAGTTTTCTCATCATTCCTGAGAAAGATGGAGTGAATACAGGATTAAATAAGTGTCAAGATGCAGCCAAGCTGTACTGCTGCCAACTGTTATAAAGGGTGCATATGTTATGACACAATTACAAAAATAACTTACATCTGTTTTCCACTGTAGATGAGTCTTTGTTGTTGAGGTGGAATCCCTTCTTTCTCTTCCACCCGTTCTTTAATTCTCTCCACCTTCATATTGTGTACAAGGGAGCAAAGATGCATAACAATTACAGCGACATAAACCTATTGTAATGTGTACACCGTACTGACTAGGAGCAAATACAACTTTCCACATAATACATTACATTCATTAACATTTGGAGTAATAGGGCTCTTTCATACCTTGTCTGTAGGCTCAATGTCGATCTCGATTTCTTTGCCAGTGAGAGTCTAAACGAAAATATCACTAGTTAGCATATACAGAGGCGTGCTTTGCTTCGTCACGAAACGAATATATCCCTTTCCTTTAGTTTTGCGGCGTTTTACAGGTATCGCGTATGTTGGAACGGGACCTATTGCATATCAATATAACACACGTGATACCTTCATGCTGTGCCCTGAAATATTCGGGTGCTACTCAGAAAACAGATGTTTAACAACGTTGTAAATAGTGAACACATTCATTCTGCTTGAAGTTTTGCGCCAGAAGTGGCATAACGTCCCCCAACATCAGTTTGAAAGAATGGTGAAGAGTATGCCAATTATTATTCCTATACAATTATTATTTCACCAAATATTGAATTCTAAACTCTTCCCAAGTTAACACATTAGTATTGTGTTGTTTAAAAATTAATATTAACTTAATTTCTTTGCATTTTTCAAAGTCTGACAACACTGCACCTTATTTCATTTTTTTGACCAGATTTCATTTTCTGCTAATGCTCTAAATGACCATTTGTATATACAATTTGGGAGAAATGTTGTCAGTATTTTATGGAAAGCCTGATGATTTTGCAGTGGTCCCTTAATTTTTTCCAGAGATGTTTATTTGGCCAACAGCACAATATCGGCGGATAGATTACTATACAGTTTGGATAACCCTGGGGAACTAACAACATGACAATTAGTACAACACCTATATAGGGTTAAAAACTCTACAGAGTTTTTAATTCCATAGCCTACGTTTTCCACGCTAAAGCACTTTGCAGATCAATGCATTTACAAGCAGACACTAGGTACTAGCTAAACAACTAGCTAGCTAGGCTCCTCAGACTGAGCCATGTCGGCGATCAAATATGATGATACTATAAAATTGTAGGCATAGCCATACTTGAATAGCTGTCCTTACCTTAACCTTGATCAGCATTTTGGATGGCGCATAAAATACGTTTTTAATAGTTTGATGCGGTATTGTTTTCAAAGTACGTAAGCCTTCTGATTTAACGTTACTTCCTGTGTAAGTAACTATTCTGGCCCTTCATCGTGTTTGGTGAAAAATTGGTTCCGCTTTTCCGATACCTACTGGGCAAATATGTCCCCATAATCAAGTGAACTTTGAAAGACGTTAAAATTCAAAACATTTTGAGTTCAATAAATTCCATACATTTTGCTTTTTTCTCCTCGACATCACATAGTTCTACATTATGTTAAAGGAATAAACATCAACTCAGTCTGCCTGATTGGTCAGTACATGTTTGTAGTTATTTTTACCGAGAGAAAACACTATGACAATTTTATTTGCAAAATATTAATTTAGTATGTTATTTTTCAGTGATGCAATCTCGCATTCGAAACGACCTCCTAGTGAGGTTAACAGGGGTTTGGTTAGATGTGATTGTATTTTTTGTGTATTTTATCCTGTTCTGATGTTAAATTAAATAGCATTGTAATGAACCAAAACAGATCTTTTTGGTTTCTTGTCAGAAGGTGAGTGCATAGCAATTTTAAAATACGTGGTTGATTGCCTGCAGCTGGAGGTTATTAACAGCTGATGGCATGGCAAGAAAAATGTGAGTCCATGCTGGAAGGTATAAATATGCCTCTATCACTAAAAGCTGATACTCAGTCAGAATGGCTTTTGTTTTGTACAGTCTGATTCTCCTATGCATGCCTGTTGTGGCACAGGAAGGCAAGTACCTTTATTGTTCATGTATTTGTTTTTTAATTTGCTGTTTCCCTGAACTTCAGAAACAATGATTTAAAGGTTTTTGACTATTTCTGATTTAGGACTGAAAGTATAGTCTTTGTCTTCTTCTTAACAGAAATTAAGGTAGACTGTGGACCTGATTCGGTCACACTGAGATGGAGGGTGCTGCGTGCACAGATAGACCCTTCACTTCTCCTGCTGGGAGACTGTTCTCCTAACAGTGTCTTACCTGGGGAAGCCATGTTCCAAGTGGATCTCGGGGACTGCAACTTCAAGAGAATGGTAGGGTTTAGGATAGTTTCTCATGTGAATTTTTTTTAACATAAAGTGTGTATGTGAAGGTGGTTTGAACTTACTACTGTGTTTTTACAGGTGACTGGTGACACAATGATGTTCATGAATGAGTTAACATACACCTCTACTCCCAAAACTCACCTGAAGTCTTTCTCTTACCCAGTGGTTTGTGCTTATGAAAGGTAACATTTTGCATACATTATGTTTATCAATGTTGCACTGATT
Source organism: Umbra pygmaea (assembly GCA_016801145.1). Taxonomy (NCBI): domain Eukaryota; kingdom Metazoa; phylum Chordata; class Actinopteri; order Esociformes; family Umbridae; genus Umbra; species Umbra pygmaea. The sequence goes on from JACXGM010005723.1 coordinate 15,134, forward strand.
TAACCCTGAATTGGATTGACTTGATTGGCTCCATGTTTAACTTCTGTTCCCTCTGTCATACAGGCCTGCGGACTGGGAACCTCCCATATTTGATCCAGTGACATTTCATACATATGGACAAGGAGAACTAGTCTTTCAAATGGAACTCATGAAGGGTATGTTTTAGACTACCTGTAAGCTTTAACACATGTAGACCTGAACTTAATCATGTCTTTTTTACAGACATGTCCAGAGAGGTCATGTCTGTAAAAAAGACATGATTAAGTTCAGGTCTACCTGTAAGCTTTAACACATGTAGACCTGAACTTAATCATGTCTTTTTTACAGATGACCTCTCTGGACCGCATCTCTCTAGGGAATATCCCCTGGGATCCTTCATCCCGGTCTTCGCAGCAGTGGAGCAAAAGGCCCATCAGCCCTTGATTCTGCTCTTAGAGGAGTGTACGGCGACCACAACACCAGAGCTGCGATCAGAGGGCCTGGTGCACCCAATAATCACCAACAAAGGGTATAAACTGTTGTGTAGACTGAACAATGCTAATGTGCTTTAATATAGAGCAACACTATTCGCCTCATCCCTCAACGCCAGTTCCATGCTTCTTGTGGCAACCCTCTAATCTTGGACTTATTTAGACATGGTACACTGTCCTATCCCTAAGTAAGGTAGAACAGACCCAGCAGGCTCTGGGGCTTGTAGTTTAACTGTTGAATTACCACTGCTCTCAAGGCTTTAATGCTCATGTTCATCACTAAAATCCTGCCTTTGCATACAGTTGTGACTCTGCATGATTAAGATTCAAGCCAGTAATCTTGATTGTAAAATGTCTTCCCATCAGATGCCTTGTGGATAGCAAGACCTCTAACTCAAAGTTCGAACCGAGACGACAAGTGGCTGAAATCGTTCTCGATCTGCAAGCTTTTAAGTTTGCTGTTGGAGAGGAAGTATGTGTACTTGTTTCCATAATGGATATGTTTGCATGAAATCATGTTGTGAAATTAAGTTTTTTTTCTTCTTTTTATCAGGTATATATTCACTGCAAACTTTTGGCCTGGGACCCCAGTGGCCTTGACACAATCAGAAAAGGCTGTCATTATGTGAAAGCGCATGGGTAAAAAATTATGGAAAAAATGTATCTGGTTTTACTAGTGATAGGTATGTCTTCAGATCTCAGAAATCATTATTTGGTGTAATTGTCTTCACAACATTGATGTTGGGTGACATGCTACCCCTGGCAAACAAACTCAAGAAGCTTTGTTTAAATGGCTTGTGACCAATCATCCCTTTTATCATACTTCACTGAACCTCTGCAATGTGTTAATTGCAGTGGTCTAAATCTTTATTTTTCCAGAGCTGTAGGTCATTTAGACATTGAACCAAGTGTTTTTAGAGTATGTAGACTCTAACAAGTGTTTCTCTCTAGATGGGAGCTTCTTGATGACCCCTATCATAGTAACCTCTGTGGCTGCTGTGACTCCAGCTGCAAGTCGTAATCAGACCACTCACTCTCCTGAAGAGAACTCTGGTGACTTTACCACAAGCAATGTAAATTCCTTGTGTATTTGTACTCTAGTATTTCATTTACTTGTAATTGCTGTTTGAGCCAGAGCATTACTTGCTTTTGGCTGGCCAGCTACCCATGTATCACCTGAATCTGCAGTTGCTGCAATTCACGTGATCTGAAATAAATGTTTAATACTTTAAAATGGTATCCCTGTTCATTGACTTGCTCTTTGCATTTAAAGCTACTTTAGACTGAAATGTCCTTGCACACCCAGGAAACAGTATCAATCTCCAAACCTGTTCATTAAAGCACTACTGTCCTATAGGTTTCTACCAATCCCATATTTTATCTTGTTGCATTCAAATGAGTAGAAATGGTATAAAGGTCGGAGACAATTTGGCCATCACACCATGGTTAACACTTACAAAGTATATGGAATCTTTGTTGACCAGACAGTTAGGACACCAGTTTGACATTCCATTGGAAAGATGGCACCAAACACATCACTGACCTTTGGGATTTGATATTTGGACTAGAGTAAGAGTGCTCTCTGTTCCAATGCAGGGGAAGGCCAACACTGACTGAAATTAATGCAAACCACTGGTGCAGAGATGTCCAACCCTGGTCCTAGAGTGCCTGTCCTTTATTTTTATAGTTCAGCACACCTGATTCCAAGCCTTTGATAAACTGAAAGAAGCTGCATTGTGTGCTAGTTGGTGTAAACCACAGGACTGTATCTCTCCAGGAGACCCCTGCACGTGTGCGTGATGTACTGCTTGTATGCATATGTGTAAACAAAGGACACCGGTAGTCAGAGTATTCTGTTGGTGGGCTTAGGTTTTGTTTCCATATTTGACTAAACTATAAAGTTGCGCGAAAAAACATTGTATATTATAAAAAATATGTTTGTATTCATTTCCGACTCGGATGTACGGTAGACTTAATGGAAGGTACGCCATTTGAAAACAGTTTCTATTAAACCTTTCTGAAATTCAATCTCAAGTGTGCGACGTCATTGTTTTAAAGGCAGCTGTCATGCCCCTGAGCGCGTGGTATGGTTTTAGGAGTTATCAACGAAAGAAGAGCTAGACAAAGCTAGTTAGCTGCCTTAACTATTTTTTTTTATTGACTTCAAGTGGAAACTAAGGTAGATATCAATTTATTTGCAAACATTGGAAGTATAAATTCTAGCTAGCTAACGTTTATAACCCATGTATCTTATAACTACGTCAGAGAAACGTTAGCTGTTGGAAACAGGGTGGCTATTTTATCTACTGTAGTAGGACACTTTCTACTCTTGATACTTTTGGCACCTATCAAAATCTGGAGTTTGGCAGAGCAACCCTCAGATATACTTCCATTTAGCATAGAATGTATGGCTATTTATCTATCTATTGATCGAAACAAATAGCTACAACAAAACAAAATGTATTGAAATATCTTTATTTGGACATTCCAGGTCCCTCACATCTGGCATTCTCCAATAGTGTTATCTAACTATTCTTAGGAATATAATCCCCATAGAATTTTACTGGAAAATGTGTTGTGGAGTTTTGCTTCCCTACCAGTGATGGTTAATATTATTAGCTAGCCAATAGTCAGGTTGTAGCTGAATATTATTCAATGCAGCTAACATTGTATTGTCTTCAATTCCAATTTTGCTTTTGACACCTTTTTCAAGCGACGGACAAGGCTTTGGTAATGGACTGGTGCCACTGCAACAGCTGTTTCAGAAGAGAGGGACAGAATTTTGCAGTCTCCAGTTGTGGTCATATATGTTGCAAAAGCTGCATCAACCCTAGTATGAACATTTACATTTTAATGTCCACACCCACACCAATGGTTAACTAGATACTAGTTTGTGAACTGTATATACAGTATCTCACAAGTGAGAAAACCTCTCAAATTTTTGTAAATATTTGATTATAATATTTCATGTGACAACACTGAAGAAATTACACTTTGCTACAATGTGAAGTAGTGAGTGTACAGCTTGTATAACAGTGTAAAATTTATATCCCCTCAAAATAACTCAACACACAGCCATTTAGATCTAAATCGCTGGCAACAAAAATGAGTACAGCGCATTGGGCCCAGATAGCCAATTTCCTTCCCCGGGTGTCATGTGACTCATTAGTGTTACAAGGTCTCAGGTGTGAATGGGGATCAGGCGTGTTAAATTTGGTGTTATCACTCTCACACTCCCTCATACTGGTCACTGGAAGTTCAACATGGCACCTCGTGGCAAAGAACTCTCTCAGGATCTGAAAAAACAATTGTTGCTCTACATCAGTGGTCCTCAAATCCTTCCATGGAGGGCCTAGTGTATGCAGGTTTTCGCTTTCACCTTGTACAAGCCTGATGGAGTAGCTCACTAATTGGTTAGGATCTCCCCTCACCTGGCAGTCTAGGTCCTAATTATGCTCTAATTGAAGGGAAAGACCAAAAACCAGCATACACTAGGCCCTCCATGGAAGGGTTTGAGGACAACTGCTCTACATTAAGATGGCCTTGGTCAGGGGTCACCAATCCATCCTCATTCAGCTTATCAACCAGCTAATTATTAGAAACAGGTGTGCTAGATGGGGTTGGAGTTAGGGCTGCTCGATTATGGAAAACGATCACTGTGCTTAAGTCTGCTGTAGAATCGCCAACAGCAGTTCAAACAAAATACTGAATAGAAGTCACTCCACGAAGCCTGGCTCTTCAGTCGGTAGAATAATTCAAAAGTAATACATGGCTCTACACTACACCTGCGCCAATGAAACACAGAACGAGAACGTGATTAACTGCTCAATGATGGTGGGTCGTAATTTTGTTGCTTTGAGGTACTGAGAGATCCAATACTGATCACAAGAAATATATGTTTTAGTAAACAATGCTGCAAGGACACAAAATATCCTAAAATAGACTCACAAACAGACAAAGCTGATAAGCTAACTAACGAACAAAGTACCTGCATTGCTCTGAGGTAAACTCATGGAGCTGCTGCCATCACCTTGCTGTAATATATAAAATACTGTAGACCATAGATCAGTACTCTGCCTTTGTCAACTCATCAGCCACTTCTGCACAGCATTTCTCATATAAAGCATGCAGAGCAACTCTGGTAAAATGGTGGCGAGATGGCATATTATATCGCTTGTCCAAAGTATGCAACAACATTCTACAGCTGTCGTTCTCAACTGTGATTGTTAGGAGCTGAAATTGAAATTGCGTTCAAAAATCGATTAATTACACAGCCCTAGTTGGAGTGACCATAAAGCGGTTTAACAGGACAGGTTCCACTCAGAACAGGCCTCGCCATGGTCAACCAAAGACGTTGAGTGCACATGCTCAGCGTCATATCCAGAGGTTGTCTTTGGGAAATAGACGTATGAGTGATTCCAGCACTGCTGCAGTGGTTAAAGGGGTGGAGGGGTCAGCCTGTCAGTGCTCAGGCCATACGCTGCACACTGCATCAAATTGGTCTGCATGGCTGTCCTCCCAGAAGGAAGCCTCTTCTAAAGATGATGTACAAGAAAGCCAGCAAACAGTTTGCTGAAGACAAGCTGACTAACGACATGGATTATTTGAACCATGTCCTGTGGTCTGATGAGACCAAGATAAACTTATTTGTTTCAGATGGTGTCAAGCATGTGTGGCGGCAACCAGGTGAAGAGTACAAAGCAAGTTTGTCTTGCCTACAGTCAAGCATGGTGGTGGGAGTGTCATGGTCTGGGCCTGCATGAGTGCTGCCAGCACTGGGGAGCTACAGTTCATTGAGGGAACCATGAATGCCAACATGTATTGTGACAACATGATAATGACCCCTAACACACCTCTACGATGACCACTGCCTTGCTAAAGAAGCTGAGGGTAAAGGTGATGGACTGGCCAAGCATGTATCCAGACCTAAACCCTATTGAGCATCTGTGGGGCATCCTCTAATGGAAGGTGGAGAAGTGCAAGGTCTCTAACATCCACATGGTGAACTCCATGCCCAAGAGGGTTAATGCAGGGCTGGAAAATAATGGTGGCCACACAAAATATTAACACTTCAGGCCCAATTTGGACATTTTTTTCTTAGGGGTGTACTCACTTTTGTTGCCAGCAGTTTAGACCTTAATGGCTGTGTGTTGAGTTATCGTATATTGAGTGGACAGCAAATGTACACTGTTACACAAGTGTACACTCACTACTTCACATTGTAGCAAAGTGTAATTTCTTCAGTGTTGTCACATGAAAAGTTATAATGAAATATTTACAAAAATGTGAGGGGTGTATTCACTTTTGTGAGATACTATATATAATATATAGACACAGTAGGGTAGTGCTTAAATCTTACAGTACCTTGAAAATGTGTTGGTCCTCTATAATTGTTAGACAATGTTCAGCATTACCTTACATTTTGAGGGCTTGGAGCAAGAGGGGCATAAATGGAATTCTGCCAAATAGGAGTTTACATCAAAACAAAGCTCTTAATTAGATCTCTTCACTGCCAAAAGGGCACATCTGAAATCCAGACCAATAAAGAATAAAACAACTAAATCTAAAGACCTACATTTAAAAAAAGGGAGGCCCATGTGCACTTATTCCTTTCTGGCCCTGAATAGGTATTGTAAATTATACTACATTTAGGTCAAAATGGCAGACACTACACTGCTCCAGAATGAGGGAAAGATTACTTTTATAAAGCAGGGGAGGTTTTAATATTTGAAATTTGCCAAAAATATATTTTTCTGAAATGTATTTTCCTGCAGAACAATGTACTGTATGTGGAGCCAATTGCAATTACCTTGCAATTACAGACCAGGTTAGTGTGTTCATAATATTTTTAATTAATTAGTATGTTCCCCAGAAATTACTTTTCTCCAAATCTCTGCATACGTCTCCCTTTACAAAAGGTTTTCTTTCCATGTTTTGGCAGATGAAGCCCCAGGAGCAAGTGTTCTTTGAAGACCCAGTGAAGCTCATTCAGACTCGCCTGGAGCACATAGCACAGGTTCAGTTCTGTTCAGCTATTGCAGATTGATTTTACGCTAGGTGTATTTGACATGGGGTAAATGACTCATTTACAACATTTGACCAAAATGATAAATGGTTAACAGGAAAAATATACAGGGTAAACTGTTCTCTGACCATGATCATCGACAGTTGTGGTTATTTGAATCCCAGCTCTCATCATAGAATTGGATGCAATGATACCCTCATCAATTTGTATTATATTATTATGGATTTTTTGGGATTTATTATTTTGTTACCTACCATTGCTGCACCTATTTGTAAATTAATGTCTGCCTGTCAGATTGCTCTGTTCCAGCGAAGGCAAAAGGAAAGGGTCATTGCCTACTTCAAACACCACTCCATGGAGCTAGAGAGGAGACTGAAGGAGGTCAAAGAGCAGTGTTGCAGGTCATGCCATAGATCAGTGGTCCTCAAACCCTTCCATGGAGGGCCTAGTGTATGCAGGTTTTCACTTTTACCTTGTACAAGCCTGATGGAGTAGTTCACTAATTGGTTAGGATCTCCCCTCACCTGGCAGTCTAGGTCCTAATTATGCTCTAATTGAAGGGAAAGACCAAAAGCCAGCATACACTAGGCCCTCCATGGAAGGGTTTGAGAAACACTGCCATAAATTATAGTATCACTATGTTTTCTGCATTCAATTACAGCAGCATTAACTTTCCCACATGTGCTTTGTGCAGGCAAGTTTCAGAGCTGAAAAGGGAGAATGCAGAATTGAAAAAACCTCTCTGTCAGAGAATGGTGAGATGTTCAGTGGGTCTAATTGTTTTTGAGCGTGTTCACCCTTTTTGAATTTCGATTACTCTATTGTTGCACACAATTCTATTAGACTTCTCCTATTTTCACAGGTTTCACCTGGACAATTTCCCAAAAATGGGTACAAGATTCTAATAATTTAATCTCAATATCTGCTTTTTTAACATAAATACTGAAACCGGGTGATGCATTGCAGACTTTAAAGGAAATTCTCTCTGATATTATGCTGTTTGTTGGCTCATTTGGAAATAGGGTTTTATGGCTGCAATACCTATACCCCACTTCCTGATTAAAACCAGGCCTAAAACCCAGCTCTGTTCCCTAGCAGCACTCAAAGGATGTCTTTACCAGTGGCCGTTACCTCCCCAGGTAATTACAAACACAGACGAGTTGTGCTCACAGGGATTTCAAGTGGCTCATCCAGAGTTAACGCACATAGATAAGTAGGCAAGAATATGTTTTCTGGTTGTATGTCAGAGCGAGGCTTCCGTGTCTCAAAAATGAACTCCTAAGCACTACTTACCAAACACACAAAAGATACGGCTAAGTTGCTGGAGTAGCCGCTTGTCATGTAACGTTTTCATGTTGCTCAAATCTGCGTAGTTTGTCTGACTTGAACTTGAGGTTCCAGCTTAAGTCTCAAATTCAGAAGGGGGGGTTGCAATTCCACTCAAACATCATGACAGCAGTGTGTATCTTTCTTTAACAGTCACCCCTCGCTCACGTCCTGTTAGGTAGGAGCTATATGTGATTGCTTATACACATGCACACACACAAGTATGCATACGCACCGTTTGACACGTCTCAAATCAATGTCATGTATATTTCTCTCAATTAAATTCACCCGTCAACTATGTTTTCAGCCACCCAGGCTCAGCTGAACAACAGGGGAGGTTCAGAGACAGAAACTCCAGACTCACCCTTGCAGTTAAGTTTGCGATCCCTGTTCTGCCATGTTTTCTGTAGCAGAGTTCTTCTAGTACTTCCCTTGCTTAAGGTCCCCATCTTACTTGTACTCAGACTCCACCTGGTTCTGCTACATCAATCTCCAGCCTGAGCTCTCTGCATGACCATGGTGGCTTCAGTAAGTGGCTCATAACTTAATCTCATGAACATAAAATTAATCTAAATTATTTTAAGATTATTCTTTACATTATTCTTTACATGAGCTGTTAGAAGAAATGGGATTGGTATAGAATTATCAATCCATGGTTGTTCAAATGAGCAATGGCACTTACAAGTTGTTTGTTAATATGAACTCATCTCATATAGGGACATCCAACCCTGTTAGCACTCCCAACCGGTAAGAATTGAAATCTATTGATTTCCATGTGTGTTATTGCAAGTAGTGGTTAGACTCAAAGAAGACCTCTCTCCCCGATTTAGGTCTGAGAATCTGACTCCCAATATTTTCCAGTTCCAGTTTTTAACTGGGTCAACACTGCACTCCCCAAGGCCTTTCAGGAACGCCCAGTAATCTATTATGTTAAAACTGTTCTGAAACTGTTGCTTGGTTTTATTTCCGGTGACTAAGTGAAGATCAAATGAATGAATTTGTGTACTGTTTATCCACTATGAATTGATATAAATTTAAAGGCAGTTTGGCATAATTCTTACCTCCTCCTGCAGCATCTGTGATGAAACAGCTAACCCCCCTAGGAAGTTTGTGAAATAAAGTCCATCCCTGAACCTTTAGTACAAGAAAGCAATAGTATACACCAACACAAATTTGCAAATATATATATTTGTACTTGTTTCCAGTGACAGTTGCGCAAATGTAAAAATTTAACATTTTCTGGAATGCCAACTTTCCAGTTAATTACAAAACTCAATGGATATTTAACAGAATAAGAAAATATGTACATCATACTTTTAGTATAATTTTCTCATAGCTCATATAATAACATGGTACAAAATGTTGATTAAATACTTTTACTGGTATACCTGATTGAATGTGAGTGTAGTGCTTTGCTGTGAGGCATAGAAAATGCCATGCACTAACCCTATTTGAAGCATTGGATTAGGCTTGATTAAGCCAATACACTATGCCTCCGTTCCATTTCTACTAAACTTTGAATTGGGTTGGATTATAAAATTCTAGTAACTCCATTAATTCTACATCAATTCACTCACACTAATGCTCAAAGAGACCGAATACATCGTCCACACAAAGCTAGCAAAATAAATCAGCACCCATCAAGCAAAAATAAATACCTAGGTGAGCTGAAGCTACCCTCAATTGCCCAGAAGCAATCATTTTATAATTATGCAAAGAAATTATGCAAAGTTCCACAAAAATCTCATCCTTAGTAACCAAAAACCCCAAAACTAGAACTACTGCTACACTTGATTCCGTTTTCTGTGGGCCTAGACACCTCGCCGTACTTGCCCACAAGAATCTACCCACATAGGATAAACAGGAGGCAGAGAAATACTGGACTAAAGTTTTAGTACTAGAGCAGTTCAGTTATTTAAATTATCTTTTGAACATCACTGTAAAACATCTGCATGTCAGTCAGTGCAAACTGAACAATATTTTTAATAGGAAATCAAACTTTTATAAAAAGGAATGTAGTCAATGAACATTATGGCAGCTAAAACATTAGGACTGAAAAATTAAAGTGCAACATGTCTTTTTAGAAAGATAAAGTGTGAATGTCCAGTTTGCTTCTCAGGAAAAGGAATTGTAGGGTGTAATAGAATTACTTCTACTTTCAGCAATTAGTTTTTACCCTAAAACTGAAAAAGTTTCAGGCTTTCCCAGTGCAGTTTCACTGAAAAATACAAATACAGTACCTAAGGAGCTCCAACCATTACATACTTTATACTTAGTTAATGATATGTTGCTACAACCAGTGTACTAGATATTGTCCTATCTACAGTAGGCAGCACAAGCATCAAAGACCAAACTTAGAGAAAAACATAACAGAAATCAGCAAGAAAATCCAGCAGTCAACAGCTCTGTGCTCATACTAGGTAGACAGTAAGCATTTAAAGGTCACACATGCTCACATTAAAGCAACTTAGTTCAATATGAAAAGTTAGTGTCAGATTTGAGCTATTCATCATTCTGCATAAGCAAATCAGTCATGTCCTCTGTTATAGAGAAAAAAAACAGAATTCTAATTTCCAACAGTTAACAAACAAGTTCCTCTTCTCAATTATTAACAGTGGACTCTGATTTAATTAATTTGCCCTCCTGAGCAAACCAGTCTCGCACCTGCTGATAGCTCATTCGTGACTTTTTACAAAGAGAATCAAGGTCTTTCTCATGAAGAACCCCTGTCAAGCGATAGTAAACCTCCAGTGGATTGATGTCCGGGTAATCTGCAGTGGATGTTGCTGCTGTTGCGCCATTCACTTGAGACTTCCGTTTGCGACTACCTGTGGCCCGTGGGGTCCCACTTGATCCGTTTGCACTGGTTACTCCACTGCCGTTTTGCTGCTTGGCTAGTTCAGTCAGAAACTGTTCACGAACCCCCTGCACCCAGCGCAGCTGCCCGTTTTTAACAGCATATCGCGTATCCCCAAACCACTGAATGACGTCTGCACGGGGCAATCCCGTGAGCTCTACCAGCTGGGTGTACTCCTCACTTGTAGGCCACTGGCAGCGCAGAAAGCGCTCCTTTAGTACATCTAGTTGCTCCTTGGTCTTTCTTGGTCTGCCAGCAGGTGTAAGCAGAGGAGACGAGGATGAGAGAGAACTGGGAACAGACGGGGTTGTAACGAAGGCTTTTGCTGAGTTAGACTTGGGCAGGGCATTGGTGCCCGTGGAACTACGCTTAGTGGTAACAGGAGTCAGTGTTGGAGCAGTAGTAGAAGGACATGGGGAGGATGAAGTGGAGACAGGAACAGATGATTGTGGTTGTTGTTTCATCGCTGGCTCCTTGCTGGCCTTAGTCAATTGCAGGGGCTTGTCTTTATATTTCATCTCCACCTTTACAGTCTCCGTGTGAGCAGCAGCTTTCTCTGCAATCTCGTCCTCCTCTGCCTCCACCCCCACTGCTCCTTCCCCAAATGCCTCCAGGCTGTTTGACAGAAAGTTCTGGAAGAAGTGTGAATCTTTTACCCCGTAACTACGAGCTCCTTTACCTTGAACACCTCCGTGGACTTCATTACCATTTTCTACATCCCGAGTTTTGTGCGCTATCAGGGGAAGAGGGTGAAGTTGCTGAGACTTGTGCTTTTCTTGTCCTACGGTAAGTTGAGAATAAACCATGGATGTTCCAAGCAGTCCCCTTCCATTTCTAACTTGATACCGGCTGTCGCTGAACCATTTGCGGATGTCATTGCGACTCAGGCCTGTTTCCTCCTGCAGACGTCGAAGCTCTGTCTCTGCAGGCCAGTTCTCCCGCAGGAAGCTGCTGCGAAGGACTGCTAGCTGAGCTTTGGTCTTTTTGTAACGACCGCGTTGTGGTTGCTGTGATGAACCAAGCGAGTTATCGGAGAGGTTCAGGGAAATATCTGTTGCTGTAGGTTCGGGCATGTCCACAGGAGGGCGGTAATAGTATGAATCCTGGGGGGGTGGGAGAGAGGAACTGAAATGGGGGACGGTGGAGGCTGGTTTGCAAGGTTCTGGAGTTTCATGTCTGGCTTGTTTTCTTGGGTGGAGCAGAGAAGAGTGGTGACCATTACTCATTTGATCACTGTCCTCCACCTTCAAAGATAGCTCCCTACACCCATTCCTAATTTTTATATCCTCCCTCTTTGCACAGTCATTTGTCTGCTCAGGTCCAGCCAGCTTGTGACGCGTCTCCTCAATCTCTTCTGAGGCCCAGCTAATTCCGTATTTGATTCTCTGTACCATAAACCAGACCTTAACTTTGTCCAGAGGTAGAGCACAGTGGCGTGCCAAAGAATTAACTTCCCGAGACGTTGGGTATGGGAACACGTTAAAGGCCTGCACCAGCTCCTGGATGGTGTCAAGCTCACGCGTCTGATCTGCCTGTGTCCACACCAGCTTCAGGCCTTCGGAGACCAAAGGCAGGCAGACCACAGAGTTGTGGTTGGTGCTGAAACTAACCCCGCCATCTCTGCCCTCACCTCCATCACTATCTGATGCGCTGTTCTCAGAGGAGAGATGGCTCTTTCCATTGGTGATCTGGTGGTGTGAAGTCTTGGGGGAGGGCGTGGTGGCAGGCTTTCCTTCACATTCTTTCCCGATGACATCACACTTGGATGACTCTTTCATTTTGACCTCCAATACCGTTTTGTAACGGTCAACGTGTGTTGCCATCAGTGATGACCGGTCGCTCCAGTCTAGCAGAAATCCAATAAAAAACATAATGCACAAGTTGATTATCACACTAACAAAGCCATTAAGAGACCGCACAAAGGAGTGGCACATTGGGGGTAGTAAGGTGTATGAAAGTATCTTGACTTTCTATTCCCCAAGTCAATGATCAGACAGCTGTTTCCCTTCCCCCATTAAATCACACTCCCTTCTAAAGTCTAACCCTGAAACTGGTCGTATACCCTGCGTCCAGACTGTGCGCCCCTCCCCCTGGAACCAAAGCAGTGTGACTGACTTTTGTTTTGTGAGGGTGGGGTATGGTGGTGGTGTCAAGAAACCAAGAGAAAGGAGGGGTGAGACACAGGCTCTCTTACCCTTTCCAGCACGGCTTTGTTCCGTCACCCTTGTTTCACTTCAGGTCCTCTATCGTCTAAAAATCAAGTTTGACCTCCTCTGAGATGGAGGCAGTTGAGTCACAACATTAACGCCTATAGAAAGAGACAGAAAATGTTACATATACTTTATCTGTAGACATGGCAATTTCAAAGTAGATAGACATTTTACAATAAAAGAACTATCGCAAGGGACCGTGGAATTTAAGGTGAAAGTTTCCCAGGTAAAATCAACCCCACAGCAAACTTCTCTCAGTTGAGTACAGCCAAGAGTTTGTTGACTCTACCTCAGAAAAAAATCTATATGCAAAAGTGCAAAAAACACACAAAACATAATATATAGATATGCATTAATTGGTCGAAGGGACTGTTTACGATACAAGAGCTTTCCGCTACATATACCGAGACATCTTGGGAAAAGCTCTGAGACAAAATGTTAGTGTAAACTTGCATCTCTCTCGAATAGCTGCCGTTTCACACAACCTACCGAGGTAGCGTAATGTTCAAAGGTCCTGCGTTTACACACCGAAAGATTCCCGAATCAGCTCGAGCAGAGGCAAAAATAATTTCCATACTGTTTTTTGTCTTTACACTGTCATGTCTCCCGACTGCAATCACACAGTTTTGGGTGTGTCATTCAAGACATTTTGAGCTGGGTACCTGAGCACTTCGTTCAGAAATCAGCCCAGCCCATTGACTTACAGTGAAGAATTTCCCCTCAATACACATTTCTCCTGTTAGCAAAGCCCCAGGTGGGATCTTTCGAATTCCTTGTGTGCTACCTCTGGAGGTCGTGTGGAATTTGAGAGAGACCTGCAAGTTTACAGTACAATTGTGTCTTGCCCCAATGTCGCTTTGAGCGGATTGGGAAAATGATGAAGAAATCTATCGTAGTGTAAAAAGCCTCAAACATCCCAACTGGGGCTTTGCAAATGTAAATGCAATTGTTCAGGAACGTCTAGAGAAATGTGTATCAATGGGCTGGGCTGGTTTCTAAGTGTGCAAGTATCCAGTGTGAGAAGCCTTGCTTCATGACACACCCACAAACCTGCGATTACCATCGTAAGACATCACAATGTAAAATGATCCAGTAAGGAAATTATTTTGACTCGTCTCAAGCTTTAACTGATTTTTCCATATATGTGGCTAAAAGCTCTCGTAATATAAATTCTGGAGGACAGTGCTTTTCCAGATTTACCTAATTTAAATATATACACATTGTCCTTCGTATCTGCATGCAGTACTTTGGCAACATCCATTTGTTTTTGTAAAAAAAAACATATCTTCTGTGATAAATAAAATGTCATTTCATGCACCGCAAGTTTTTTAAATTAACATTTAAATGACTACTACAAATTTGAGTGTAACCCATACAGGAAAGAAATTCATTCAGTTTACTTGTAATTTCGAGTTCACATCTCTAATACATGCTACTTCTTAATGAATTACATTATAAAAATGTGTACAATACATGTTTGGTATAAATAGGTTGTGGTATATCATGTCAGCCCTTGTTGTCAACAAATTCTTGAGTGTACTAAACTCAAGGAAAAAAGTTTGTTATTGTTTACTTATCTATACAAGGTCAACTTCAGACAAACAATTAAGTACCTCTGTCCTTATCTGAACAGAAGCATGAAGGGAGTTCATTGTCAATTCACAGTTGGAAACTGTATTGAGTTCAACTAGTATGTATGTATTTTTTTCCTCCAATTTAATCTTAACATAATTGTGGTAAAAGAAGTTAACAGAAAGCATTTAACTTTCGCCATGTGCATAATAAATACCTGGCTTCACTTATCCTCACAAAGAGACTACTACATATACCTATTTGGGAATAAATTAAAATGTTATTTCTTCAGGAGTTACTTAAGTAATAGTCAGGATAGCAAACACTGATCCTGGAGCATTGCAATAAGCACACCATGTTTGTTTTTTTGAACCAACCTAGAAAACACAGGGTGTTTGAAACGTTGGTAACTGGTGAAATAATTAGTGTAACTAAGTCGCTCAGTGTGATGACAAGCTGAGAATGCAGTCCTCTCTGAAACCCGAACGAAGTTACTGTACTGTACACAAGTTATTAGTGAACAAACGTTACATTTATCTTGCTGTGGTACTGTTGAAATAAGGTTTGTTGAATTGTATTTGTTAATGTCATAACTGACAAATGTGACCTTGTAAACTTTGAACAAAGTTATACACCGTTACAAAATATTAAAGGTTGACGACGACTTTATTAACTAGACCTTATATGTTGGCGTTGTTACAGATCAAGACAACAGACGCTGGTAAACCGTAGTTGGGCCAGTGTCCATGACAAACACGCCTCTGGTCCAAAGCCTGGTCCTTTGTGGCGTAGCTACTAACCAGCTAGCTCAATGGGTAGACTGCACAGGCGCACGACACGCTTCAATAATAGCCTTACAAAAACATGAAAAACTAACTTACCGGAATGTAGTTACTTCACCACTACAGTAGAGCTGGATTTCATGAACACTGTATCGTAGTTCTCTCTTCTGTTAACTCGTACAGGCTGAAGTTGGAGAAAACAAACAGGGAAACAATACCGTCTTCTGACCCTGTCGCTTTAGCGTCGAAACTCAAACCGATTCTAGTTTCGAATTCAATGATGGGAAACAATGTTCGAACTTTGTTCCAACGTCTGAAGTTAAGTTATAAACGAATACTTGATATATGCATTTTGTCAAGTAAAAAAATCGATTTGTTAATTGGTTGAACTTGTTTATTTACTGCAGCCTAAACCCTCGCTCCGTTGTAGCTTTTGTTACGAAAATCCGAAAGTGTTTCCCCTGTCCGGCCAAATCGAGGCTTGGAGGACCTGTGCCCCTCCCCCTCTACGCCTTGATCTCCCAAGTGACGACATTGGGTGTGCCATTCTATGGAGAGCAGGGGATTCTTCTTCTTTGATAATGTGTTCACGCAATGTCACTTGTATGCTGCCCCCTAAACTTAAAAAAATAAAAAAGGGTTTGTGAAGAGGGTGTAGGACTACATTACGCAATACCCCAGTTGGGTCTCTTTTACACCGTTCTCTTGTTTTGTGATAGTGATGAAACGTTATACTCTTACTGACTCAGATATTTTCGAGTAGTTTGTAAAAAGAATGAATATTTCGAGTAATTTCATTTATTTGTGTCAGAAACTTTCAGAGCATGCGAGCAAACATGAAATTGATCACTGTTCAATTGAACAACTACATCGAGTGACTAGTTCACAAATATTTTTAACTTAAGTAAAGACTGTGTTTCTATCATATTATTCAGGAATCAATACATTAAATAGGGTTCCTATATGGGCAATTTTAGACAATAAATAATTATTAAATTCCATTCATTATAAGAACCCACATCCAATTTCAGCTTGATCTATTTGGCATTTGCAAACATAAAATAAACAGAAGTTGATTTCAGAGCACTGAGCTGGAGGACCGCTTATGAATCCTGGCTGTGGTCGTGTTGGGAGACATCTGTTTCCAGCCGTTCAATTGAAAAATGCAATTGAACAAGTCACTATAAGTCGAGAGTCACAAAAAACTGCCCAACACTTATTAGTGAACAAATATTTCAAGCCATTTCTTACATTAAGTCAGTAACATCCAGAGCAGGCATCTCCAACCCTGGTCCAGGAGCAATGCCAGCAAGAGCTAGGGGTTGCCATGGCCACCCTGACAATCACTGGCCCCTCTTTTTAACCCATGTTTCTTTTTCAGCTGGGCCCTGTGTTAACAACAATAAAACAGTATGGAAAACATTTAAATATAAAATAAAAACATTAACAAAAACAACCACAACAATAAAAATATAATTTATCAGAGATTTAAACTGTCTGCAAGACACCAATTAAAGTTTTATACTTATTTGAAGAACAATGAATTGCCAAACACGTAGAGATACATAACACAGTAAAACAGGATTGATGTGGAACTCAAAATGTAAACTGGGCCGGTATTAGTCTATGCACATCAGATAATTAGTAACATTAACTGTAAAATAAGAAACAAAAGTATATCAGACTGTGATTCTTTATTTTTATTTACAAAGATTAGCCTATATACTACAACAACATATGTCCTGAAATTAAATTAAAGGTTTTGGTGTGCCACCACAAGATTTTCGGTGTCCCCATCTGGCCATCCCATGAAACATTTCTGGGGGTGCCACTGCCCTGGTCCTGGAAAACTACTGTCCTGATGTTTTCACTCCAACCCTAATTCAGCACACATGATTCAATTGAAAAGGTGAATGAGGCAACATTTTTTGCAGTTAAAAAGGAGTTAAAATGTACAGGATGGTAGCACTCTAGGATTTTGCCCATTCCTCCTTGCAAAACAGCTCAAGCTCAGTGAGGTTGGATGGAGAGCGTTTGTGAACAGCAGTTTTCAGTTCTAAAAATAATTTGCTTTATGTTTTGGATAATTGTCTTGTTGGAAGACAAATCTCCGTCCCAGTCTCAGGTTTTTTGCAGACTCCATCAGGTTTTCTTCCAGAATGGTCCTGTATTTGGCTCCATCCATCTTCCCATCAATATTAGCCATCTTCCCTGTCCCTGCTGAAGAGAAGCAGGCCCAAACCATGATGCTGCCACCACCATGTTTGACAGTGGGGATGGTGTGTTCAGGGTGATGAGCTGTTCGATTTTGGTTTCATCTGACCAGAGGACCTTCTTCCACATGTTTGGTGTGTCTCCCAGGTGACTTTAAACCACACTTTTTATGATATCTTTCAGAAATGGCTTTCTTCTTGCCACTCTTCCATAAAGGCCAGATTTGTGCAGTATACGACTGATTGTTGTCCTATGGACAGACTCGCCCACCTCAGCTGTAGATCTCTTCAGTTCATCCAGAGTGATCATGGGCTTCTTGGCTGCATCTCTAATCAGTCTTCTCCTTGTATGAGCTGAAAGTTTAGAGGGACTGCCGGGTCTTGGTAGATTTGCAGTGGTCTGATACTCCTTCCATTTCAACATTATCGCTTGCACAGTGCTCCTTGGGATGTTTAAAGCTTGGGAAATCTTTCTGTATCCAAATTCGGCTTAAAACTTCTCCACAACAGTATCTCGGACCTGCCTGGTGTGTTCCTTGTTCTTCATGATGCTCTCTGTGCTTTCAACGGACCTCTGAGACTATCAAAAAGCAGGTGCATTTATACGGAGACTGGATTACACAAAGGTGGATTCTATTTATCATCATTAGTCATTTAGGTCACGTTGGATCATTCAGAGATCCTCACTGAACTTCTGGAGAGAGTTTGCTGCACTGAAGGTAAAGGGGCTGAATAATTTTGCTCGCCCAATTTGTCAGTTTTTATTTGTTAAAAAAGTTTGAAATATCCAATGAATTTCGTTCCACTTTGTTACGCGCTGCTCCCCCTAGAGGGAGGGGATGTCACAACCCAAGGACACCCTGCAGCCAGTGTATGAGTTGTGGGGTCGTGGGTGCGAGCAATGACACACAGACACACGGGTATACCGTTATATCACAGGCTTTATTTTTGCCACGGTAATTAAATAATATAATGGGAGAAAGGGCTGAACGGATCCAAAGCAAAGAAAACAAATGTATAATTCCCACCCCTAACCTGTCCTAACTACCTAACATAAAACACAAACTAAACTGGCACACGAGCAAGGTGCCCTAACCAAAATACAGGGGGTGGACCGCTCAGATCTACCCTGGTGTTTGTAGACATTGGAGTTACCCTACGGGTGATGTAAGCCCATGGGCGGCTTGCCTAACACTCCCAAAGTGTTCCCTTTCCCCCTGGGAAAAGAATGAAAACAATAATATATTACAATAATAATAATAATAATAATACTAATAAATAACAATACTACTACTAATAATAACAATGCTAGTTCTAATAATGGTAATACTACCACCACACAAAACAGGCACAAGAATTCTACACACACACACACACAAAATACTAACCAACAAAACTCTCAAACAAACCACAAAATACAGACCAATACCAAGAGCTCCCACCTAGGCAGCCTAACCGGTAGCTACCTTGAAAAACAGAAAAATGGCACATTATATGCTGGGGAAGTGCATGATGGGATTGCTGTTGACGACTGGAACCAGGTGATCAGGATTATGGAAGGGAGGGGCCGTTGATAAGTGGCAATTGGACTGATCTGCACCACCTGTGGGAACATACAAACTGAAGGGAACAAACACACAGACAGTACAGAAAGACAGCACAGAGAACCCTCCACAAACCAGGGTAAGCACAACCATTGCTGGAATTGAACTGGGGAATGTAACACACTTCATGATTGTGTCCCACTTGTTGTTGCTTCTTCCCAAAAAATGACAGTTTTATATCTTTATGTTTGAAGCCTGAAATGAGGCAAAAGTTCAAAATGTTCAAGGGGGCCGAATACTTTCGCAAGGCACTGTACATGTTTTTATCTCCAAATTGTAATTGTTTGTTTTATTCATTCTCTGTACTATATTACGTTA